>JAEIIJ010007218.1:0-106053 GCA_018904815.1 Drosophila ogumai
ATAGTTCTTATTTATATTAATAATTATTTAATAATCTTCTTTAATAATTAATTTTAAAAAAGAGGCCACTATTTCCAGTAAATTATTAACTGAAAATCATTTTTTAGCTCATTGCTTAAACTGTTGTTAATTATTTAGGCCTTCATTGCCCAACTTGTCTTGGGCAATAAAACTGCTCTTAAAATATCTAAACAAAATTAGGTATTAGGTATTTTATTGTCTAAAGTCTGTGGTAAAGAAATGTAGGTCAAATGTCTTTCCAAATTTATTGATTGATGGCCAAAATATTTCTTAATTTTCGGAAATTTTCCTTGATAACTTAATACACTTGAATAAAGAAAATTAAAATTAATAAATAATAAATAATTAAAGAAATATCTTGATTAGTTTATATACTTTTATAATCACTTAAACATATTTAAAATAAATACATTTTCTGGTTGACTTATTAATTTAAGCAATTTCGTTAAATCAAATCAAAGCTGCTGACATAAATAGGGACAAAGAGCCAGCTGTTAAAATTGATTAAATTTATTTGAGCCAGACTTACCCCAGACTGGTCAATTGATAACTGATTGACAGCGGGATCAGGGCAGACTGTCACATCTAATCTGTTTTTCTTTTGGCCCAAAGAGGACTTGAAGTAAAGCCGAAAAGCTGCTAATTTAATGACCCAACTTAGGGGCTGATGTCGTTTACGACACGGCTCCAACCACATACCCCAGTTAATCCCGCCAGACGTAATAACTTGGCTGGCGCTGCTGAATAACTATATACTCAATATATATATCTGTATAAGCGTTTACCGGGGATAATAGCATAATAACAAGCAATTATTGTTATAATAGGCACTATTCCGGCTACGCCGGAGAACATAACCGTCACCTTTCTGACGCCCACGGCGGTCCGTGTGTCGTGGCAGACGCAAATCGATCTGAAGGCACATCCCATCGAGAAGTACATTGTGACGTACAAGCCAACGGATGACAGGTAGGTACCACTAACAAAGCTAAAACTCAATCCACTCGGCCACTTGACTGGCTAAATGACGGCAGAGCACACTTTCCTCACTTACCAACCAAACTGACGGCTTTTAAAAGGTCCTCACGACCGTCTGAGGCTACCCAAGTGCACCGAAAGAGAAAGTTTGCGTATGAAGTTGAACCCCTTCTGTGCTTATATTTTATGCTAACTTTATTTATACTTTTTGAATTGCTTTATGTACTCTTCAAGTTGATTTGATAGGGAAATGTATATTAAAAAAGGAACTTCTTTATCATAAGGCTCGAATTTTAGCCTGGTTCAGAGATCTAAGCTTTAGTTTTCTTTTAAATGGGGTTTTAGGTAATGGTTGTCTTTCTCTTAAAATAAATAATATATTTTTATCTATTTTGTGTGATATTTTTATAATTTTAATTTGTAATAAATACTATGGTGATTATCAGGATGACTCTTATATTTAATCAAAAAAGGTACTTGTTTCTTTATCTTAAAGCTCGGATTTTAGTCTGGTTCAGAGATCTAAGACTAAGTTTTCATTAAATAAGGTTCTAGAAAATGACAGTCTTTATTTTTTAAAGAATATAGTTTGTTTTTAGCTATTAACTAGAGATTTTTTGTGTTATCTTCAAAATTGTTAACATTAATAAAGGAATAATTATCATGTTGAATCTTATATTTAATTTAAATTAAGCTTAGGCTTATGAAAATTATTTTTAAAATTAAAAAGAAGCAAGAGGAACATTATTTAAATTTGCTGAAAACACTTAATACTTTTATTTCCGCATCTGTAAATAAATTAAATAAATAATTTCATGGCACAACAGAAATTTATTAATCATTTCAAGAAGATAAATCTCTTAATTCCACAACCTTGATCCCGTTTCTCTCTGTGCCCTGAGAGAAATGCAATTGCATTTATGCAGAGTGCGTCCGGACAGAGGAAAAACTCTGCCTGCAATTGACGTTGGTTTTGGAGTGAGTTTTGTGGCCAATAGCCCGGGGCCTGGGGGCAGGGGCGTGGCAGCGGTCAGTCGTGAACACTGTCTGCTAGCAGAATTGTGTGTGCGCCCCTTCCAAGTCCAAAGTTTGTGATGGTGTGCGTTGTGCGGTGTGTGCGGCGAGCGAGTGTTTGCTTGGCCATGAGCTAAATAACAAGCCGCCGAGCTAAGTAAGCCAAACGGAGCGGGCGGGAAAACCCCAAGGAGCCAGAAACAGTAGCAAGCAACAACAGCACGAAAATGGGAAACTTGAGGCCAAATTGACCGCGAATGCAGGCCAAAAGAAAAACAAAAGGCGGCGTGTACTTGAAGTAAAGTTATTTAAAAAACAAACTGGAACAAGGCAGAAAAATGTGAATTTTCGCACAAAGAGTCGCAAAGAACGGCAAACTTTTATGCCAAATTGCAAATATCAGCTGGCTGCCTGGAAAATTCCAATTATTTTGGGTCTTTGGCGAAGTTTTGTCTTATTTTCATGCTAAAATTGAGCAAGGGATTTTATTTTTACTAAAAGGGATAAGCAGAGTTGTCTTTAGTTAGTATTTGTCTTTTATTAAATTTTAAGCATTTCAAATATGAGTAAATTCAAGAATACCTTAGCAAGTTATATTTGGTACCCTTGAAACTACTCAAAACCAAGTCAACTAAAAACTACATTTTGTTTCTTTAATATTTCAAAGTTTACTAACTTTATGCGCTTGAAATTATTGCCACTTCATTGGCTTCGATTTGCTAAAAACTTGACTTTGCCAAAGTTACAGTTTTCCTCTATATAACCGCCATGTTTACTGCAGCCAAAATTCAGGAAGCTCATGCTCATGTGCTCATACATATGTCAGGGACTTTGTTGCCGTGCCATTTTCTGCTAACTCTCTTGGCAAATATTCTCGATGATTTACCGAACCGATGCAGCTCAGCTGCAGCTGTCTCTGGCCAGCAATTTACCATCTTCATGGGGCCAGGTCCCCGGCGTTGGCGTTGTCTTTGCCACCTTCACATGCTTCCCATTTGCATTCGCGTTGATTGCCATTTCTCAACGCCCGAGTTGGCTGCGTGGCCACCGGAAGAACATACTTTTATATATACTATACGGTATACTATACATACATATATCCACATATGAGAAAAAATATTAAAGCTTGGCAATGATAAAATTGAAATATTTAAAAAACAATTATTTCTATAGTTATTTTTCTGATATTTAACATTTAATAATAATAAGAAGACACATAATATTTTTTTATTCATATTTTATATGTTTAGAGTTTATTTAACCTACTTTTAAATTAATAAATTTTAAATAGGTACAGAATATAAAATGATTATAAAAATGCCTTATAATTGGAACTTCAATTTTTCAAGGTGCTATAAAAAAACTGTGAATTAAAAATAGAGTGAAATGATTCTAAAAGTAAAGATGTTACACTTTTACTGGAAGTGCCACGAAATGCCTATAATTTTAATAATAATATAGTTAGGACATTTTAGTTATTAATTTTAAAACCTTAGTTAAAATATTATTTATGGTTATTAAATGTTTTAAATATAATATTATTTATGGATCTTGGATAATAATTTTTTAAGGTTTTAAAATTAATTGAAATAGAAAAAATATTATTTAATATCCATAATATTAATAATGTCTAAATTAGACTTTATTTCAATCCATTTTAAAACCTTTATACATCTTTAAAAATATAATTAAAATAGACTCGGAATTTTTAACCCCTAATAATGCACTGCATACTTTTAAGCATACTTTTAAAAGATTTCAAAACAGCAACTTGGTATTTATTTGTTTATATTTTTTTAAAAATATCTTTCTAAAATTTAAATATGCATCCCCTCTTCTCTCAGTGCACCTAAAGACCGTAGGAGGTAGGGCTGGACCGAATGGCTTGCATATTTTCGCCAACAAACTAAGCACTTCCGCTCCGTGCTGGGCCCAAGTCCGCGTGGCAGCTCAGCTCAGCTCGTCCGCGTCGCTTTTAGCCCATTCGCGCTGCCATGAAATGCCGGCCGTGTAATAAGTTAAGTGCTCGGCTTTTGTGCCTTTTGACTGCAGTCCGCTGCTGACTGTTGGCCAAGGTGTTTTTCAATTTAATGGCTGCCGTCGCTGTGTGTGCGTTTTGGCTGCACGAGCGTGTTTTGTCTTTTACTGCCCGCCATTCCAATGCTAAGCCTTCGCCTCGTTGTTGGTCTTTTTTTGCTCTCCGTCCGTCTTCCATGAGGTTCACGCCTATGTCAAAAATTTTATTACAAAACTTGTGCTTCTTGTTTGTGTTGCCCTGGCGCTTTGGCTTTTCGGTAGAGTGGAGGTCCCTTCGCCCGGTCATTATTTATTAGTCAGTTTGTTTTTAATTTTTGTGTTACTTTCCTATCGATTTTTGTTGTATTACATACTTCCGACTGCCAGTCATTATGGTGGGCGGTTGGCGGTCTACGCTCTACGGTCGGGTCGGTGGGCTCTATCTTCCTGCCGTTTTTCGAGTAAATTGTGCCCGTGAATAATGTATGATTAGTACATAGACACGTTGACGGTGAGTCGGCTCGAGCTTTCGCTTTCCCTTTGGCTTTGGCTTGGGCTTCGCCTAAGGTGGTTCGAGGCTCGAGGCTCGAGTCCTCCAAGTGGAATAGACTTTTGTCCTAGACATTTCTGACAACTACAGGTAGAGCACATATAGCCACATACGTCGCTATCTACGTATCCCATGCACAGGGAAAAATTTAATAGAATTTATTTTACGTTAAGATTTATTCTTAACTTTGCTTCTAAATAATTCTAAAGATACATATGCGGAGAAAAAACTTTCATACGATAAGAAACTTTCATACATCGATAGGTACTTATTTAGTCTTAAATTGAGCATTTGTCTATAAATATATTTAAATGATCGATATGATCTCAAGGATATTGAATAATAATTATTGAATTAATTAACTAACGAATTACATTTTAAACTAATTACATTTTAAACATTCTTAGACCTACATGTTTACTAATCTCTTTATTATTATTTCCTACAATTATTTGGCACATATATCGTAACGTTTAAATATCGTCTTATAATCGACCTTTGCTTTAAATATCGATAATTTCTTAAATTTCTAGAAAGTCAATTTTTAATATAAATTTTAAAATCCATTAAGAAAGTTAGAGTAAAATGTGCACGAAAATCAGTTGTTTCGAAAAGAGCGCTTTTAATTCTCAAGTCTAAATTCAGTAACATCTCCAACGTTGAAGATTTTTTTCGAACTTTAATAAAGTATACCTGATAGCATTTCTTTCAGTGCTCTCTGCATGCTCCAAATTGCTAAGTGGATTTATGAAATTCTTGACGAACAATGTGTGTCCGTTGTAGGGGGTTGGAGTTCAATACGTCCAAGCATGTCAAGCACCATCAATAACAATAATAATTAATAACAATTACTGTCCCAGCGGAGGAGGAGGAGGTGGCAGAAGGAAAGGTCCTAAAAGAGGGCGGGCAGGACATGTGCGCACTAGAAGGAGGTGGAGGACAATGGAGAAGTAGAAGTAGGCGGGAGCAGATGGAAAATCCCAATCAATAGACGTGTGCTAGATTTTATTCATTATCGTTATCTGCGTTTTTTACAGCCAATTTGACAATATTAAAATTGAAATGTAAAGGCTTCGCTACCTAGGTACTATAGTAGTTATCCACCCATATAGGTTATCTGTACTTGGGTTGCTATAGTTTCTCTGGGTAATGGCTAAGCGGATGAGATTTGTGAGTGCCTTCGGCCGAGCTGCTGCTTCGTCTTTGTCGTGTCGTTCTGTGTGCGATGACAACATAAATTTTCCAGAATAAGCCATAAAAGTGCACAGTAACAGGAAATGAAATGAAATACAAGTCTTGATTTGCACACAGAACATAGGGATATATATAGGTATGGAAATAAGCTGACTGTCAGGGAATTTGAGTTGGCATAGATAACTATTCCATATGCCCTTCGCTTTCTTGTTTACTTCATTGAACATTGATGGAGCTGTCCCACGGGGCGTATGCGTATTTTTAATTGAATTTTTAATATCATGAAAATGCAAATGCAGGGCGTAACTCTTTTACTACCAATCAAACGAGACCGATAACTGTTAGCGCCAAGCACTCATAAAGTAAAGTTTTTAAAACCAGTCCACGAAACGTCATAAGTTATTAAATAACAACTGATGTCCTTCGTGTGTAAATATATATTTTGTATGACATATTGTATGCATGTCGGCCTGTGACTGCGAAGTTTGAGCAACGAATGCGAAACTTCTGGCGTCCCGTAAGCTAATTGTTTATTTATCACACCGGAACGAACTGGATTAAGCTCACAAAGGGGGCACATTAAAAATAAAATAAAAAAAACGAGGGAAAGCCCAGCCGAAATGCACATTCATCCCGCCATATTTCTGAATTCCAAATGACTCACCCACCATCAGCCGAGAGGCCGTAAAGGGAGAAGCGAGAAGCCGGCGAGAAAATTAGAAACTTCCTTCCTGCTCGCCTGCATTTCTTATGGCCGGCAAAGGGTACGGGATCCGCCCCAGAAAATTTGAGCCTTCGCGTGAGTTTAAATTGTGTGTAATAAGCGCCTTCCTCCCAGCGAATTTAAGGCCAAATAGCCAAGTCAGAGCGACATGGGGGCGAGGATTAAATTTGATTTGCCCCAGGCGTCGCCACATGATGAAAACTTTAACGTGGAAACTTTAGACATTCGCCTGGCGCTGTCACATATGGCAGCGGATCAGCTCGGGATGGCTGGGATGGGTGGTGTTTGCACTCGGCTGGCCCAGTTCCAGTTACCCTTCGGCCAGAAAGGGTCTATTGGCTGCGTGCAGATGGATGCGACACATGTGCAAACGGCATGGCTAATCAATTATTTAGCCGCCGGCCAGAGTGCGAAGTGGGAGCGGAGCTCCAGTTTTTTGCGGCCCAGCCAGATGTAAATTCACAATGAAGCGTAAGTGCCTGCTTATGTCCTTATAGCGTATCAATTGGAGGGATGAGGGGAGGATTTCAGGGAGGGATGTAGGGATTCAAGTTGGTTTCTGAGCTACCTAACGAGCTTTCTTGGTTTGAATGTTAATGATATTGGTTTTTCTCTGCAAGATGGCTCTAGATATGTTATAAAATTATATTTATAATAAAAAACCCGTTTAAGTCAAAGTAAAAATAGCACATTTTCTTATATGAGCTTTTTAAAATATTAAATACCTTCCACAAGAGTGTAACCTAAATTCATAATATATTTGTTGTTGAATTTCTTATATTATTTCTTGATTAATATTGAGCAACTTTATTCTTGTAATAAGACAAAGCTTAAGAAATTATTTATTTAATTTTGAATGATATAATAAGCTGCTTATTTTATGTTCTTCATGCAGGTATATCATAAAACACCCTAGCTATTTTCAACGAAAGAAATAAGTCTTTAACAAATGTTAAACACAATATTATTTGGTTCTAATAAGATCTTCTTGTCATATCTTTTCTTTTCTTAATTTAACTAAAACACAAAGCCTTTCATTGTAACCTAAATACCTGACTTTGAAGGGTACTTAAAGCTTTATCTAATATGGGCAAATCTTTGCTTAATTATGTGCATATTGATTAGATCAGCTATGGCAATTTCATGGCTGCAAAGTCAAACAGCAAGCGACAGAAAAAGTAAAAAAAAAGCACTTGTCTAATCAAGTTCCCAGTAACACAAAAAAAAATAACAGAGAAATATTTAAGAGCCTGAAACCTAAAGCTAATTTATTAGGAGAAATTTAATATATAATGTTTGATATTTGGAGATTATCTTCCTTTTAAATAGGCTTTTTAGGTGCCGAATTGCTTGAGGTTGAGCTTTGGTGCCTGTATTTATTTTTGCTGGATTTAACTACCTTTTATAGAAAAGTTTAATAATGATTTTTGATTCAAGATTAAACATTTTATACATTTTTTTTAAATAGATAATAGTCTGCATTTTCATTACCAAATTTTAGTTTTCAATTTCTAATAAAGTGAAGAACATTTTTAAGCTAAGAAAACAATGCAATAAAACACTTCGGCCTCATATTATTCTCCCAAATAAAAGCTTAAATTAATATACATACAAGTTGCTCAAATTAATACCAAAAACGCATATATTAGAAACAATTTAAAAGCTGAATATTTAATTGCACGATTTTTCGGAATTGCCCGCATGCATTCAGGGCATTATTAAATCGGCTATCCGGAAATGTTTACCTGTGTTTTGTTTTTTCAACATTTACATTTACGTTTGCCGGTCGCTGTTTTTGTTTCGTCTGCCAAGTCAGTACAAGCGAAATGCGGGACACTTCTGTTTTGTGTTCTCTGTTCTCTGTTTGGACTTCGGTTCCACTGGGGGCCATTGCGCCGTATCTATATGTTAGTTGGGTTCGTGGGAGTACACATACATGTGATACATGTATGAATAATGAATCATTTGTCCGACTGTTGTTACAGCCATATAGTAATAGGAGACAGTGCACGGAGGCCAGAAGTCGGCGCCACTTTTGCTGCCACGCATTGGTAGGAGGAGGAGGGTAGGAGGAGAAGGAGAAGGAGAAGGCCTGGATCCTGACCAGCAGCGGGGCCTGGGTAATGTGAGCTCAATTGGCAAATCTAGGACATGTTTGGTAACTGCTCTGGCGAAAGTGACAAAGTGAAATATTGGCCAATGCTGTAATTACCAACACGGACCTGCCTCATATTTCAATGTCCAGGACTGTTGTAGTTCCTTCAATTAGAGCACACACACTGAGAGAGAGCAGATGTGAACCAGTTGTATAAATAGGTTATATATATATGTATGTAGGTTAAATAATTAATTAAAATTAAATCCAAAAAAGAAAAGAAAACATAAAGGGATTAAATTAAATGTTCTATATTGTCAGAGTAAGATTCTGATTCCAGAATTCTTCTGAAGACATATTATTTTTTCTCTGTGCACACGCACACCCACCTACATACACCCAAGTGGGCACACACTTTTACACCTACGCGACTGCACAATCCCGGGCACAGTCCTCCACACACCCACTTTCCCCCCTTAGCTGCCGTTCGAGAGTGGTAATTGAATTAATTTAAGTTACAGGGTTGTACAGGACGTCGCCGGCAGCAGCGAGGCCATTGTCCTGGATCGCCTGCTGCCCAGCACACAGTACTCGCTCGTTGTGACGGCCATCTGGCAGGGCAAGAAGTACCGGAGTCGTGGCCAGATCAAGTTCAAGACGCTGGGTGAGTTCGGAGGATATATGAGGCCTCGAAAGGAATCATAATATATGGGTTATATCTGATAGATCTGCCCAAGAACACCTCGCAGCAGGACTTTCCGCCGGGTATCTATGGCAATGGCAGCAATGGCGGTCGCAACGGAACCGGAAATGCCAGCATCTTTGGCGACGATGTGACCTCCACGGCCACAAACACGCTGACTCATGGCACCACCAGGGAATTGCCAACAGTAAGGATTGGATTTTATTTTTATGAATTAATTTATTAATTTTTTTAACTGCAGATACGCGGCGTGGAAATCGGCATTGTTCTGATCGTGCTGATGGTTTGGGCTGGGGCTATTGCCCTGTTCTTCAACCGCTGGGGCAAGATCCGGATGCTGCTGCCCTATCAGCCGGACTACAAGCATGAGCAGCTTAAAGTGCCGGGCACAGGAGTGTGCAGTGCCGGCGGATGCAATGGCCAACATTCACACCAGGTTCGTAGTTCTCGGGGAATCCGTAGAGGGATGTTGGGAATGATGATGATGTTGATGATAATGGTTGCTGGTGCGGGAAATGGGGTTTCTAGAAGTACTCGGATACATACATTTTCGCGAAGGAACTTATCTCTGTTTCGTTTTTTGTTATGCTTCATTTTTAGAACCTACACCCCGATTTCTTTGTCAAGGTATTCAAAAATAACAAATTCTTCCAACTACTTGCATTTTATACGAAACCAAAACAAAAAAATATATATATATATCTCTGCATTTTATTCGCTTTTTTCTATGCATCAATTTCAAGTAAATATTTGACTCTTATTGAACCCCGAACACCATTTCCTTTTTAATCTGTGCACAAAAAACCCCGAACGACCGATCGAAATGATATCCTGTTTGTATTTTCCTAGAATGACTCTGTTTTAGATTTATTTTTCCCATAACAAACCCATGTCTTGTGGTCCGTTAATATAAATGGGGGTTTTACAGTTTAAATAAATAATATTTATAAATATTGTCTCAACGCGTTTTCCTAGTTTTTAGAATTTTCCTACTTTTCTTTATGATTTGCTTAATAAGAAAGCACGTGCTAGTTTCGCATTTATTTCAGCTTTCTTTTCCGTAGGCTTCTGGCACCAGTCTGGGGCATATGCTCTCCAGAGACCAGAACTTTGGCTTCGTTCTGGGTCATTCTGCAGAGCATGAGGCCTTCGGCTAACCGAAGTCAACTAGAGATTCCACTTAGATTCGTTAAGCTCAGGATGCGCTATGCAAATGAGAAACACCTCTAATTTACAACTCGTACTATCGTACTATCCACATTCCATAGAAAAACAGAGGAACTTCTCTGACTTGAAGTCGAAGTAAAACGATTTGATGTTTTTTTATGGGTAATTTAAAGTAAAGTTCATATTTAACAGGGGTTTATTATTAAGTATTTTATAGTTTCTTGGATAAAAAAAATCAAATTAATATTAATTAGGGTTTTAATACTTGGTATTTTTTAAAAACATTCGTTAACGTTGCAAAATTTCGATTTGAGTAATTTGTAAGAGTATTTTGACGGTTAAATCTTGTGAACTGTACTACAATTTTTGTTATTTTAGTTAGCTTAAATATTCAAATTCGGATAATATAATTTTTTTATACGTTAAGAACACAGATATCTAAGAAATATTTGTGTTTTAAATAGAACTAGAATCAAATATATTTTAAATCTTAAAAAAACAATATTTTAGGATATCTTAATAAAAATTTGTTATATTTCTTGTGCGTATTGCATATTATTTGATATATTTATATGCAAATTATAAAAGGATACCCAGTCAATTCTAATTTCCTTGAGCTTGAGAAGTTCCTTTGTCCTTTAATCGCATTTAGCAGTTTTGGTTTTTGGTTTCGAGCTTTGCTGTTCAGGTTGGCGCCTTCCCGAGATCTCACTGACCAAACGTTCCCTACTTTCACTTCGCTCTCTCGCCTGCTGATCTTGTTCCTGCTCCTGCTACTGCTACTGCTGCTCCTCTTCCGATCCTCCCTTGGCTTTCTTTTGGCCAATCAAACAGTGTTTGCCCAGGTGCGAGGGCTGCGGCCTCTTCGATCGCTGCTTCCAGTATCCGCGACGGGAACTGGAGCGCGACTGCGGCTGCCAGTTCGCCCTGCTGCACAAGGCGGACGTGGAGAGCTAGCAACCAGCGCACCGCGAAGCCTCCTCGGCGGCCGTGAGTGCGGCTTCCAGCCATGGACATGGCCATAGTCATGGCACGCCGGTGAACACCTATGTGCGCGGTCCCAGCGTGGACAACCAGTCCATTGTGGGTGCCAATGTGCTGGAGAATGTGGACAGCCTGGAGGTGGGCAACGAGGATATCGAGGTGGAGGCAGCGGATGAGGCGCTGGACAAGGACCTGGAGGACCAACAGCTGCTCCAACGGGACAGAGAACCCGTCCAGCGTATCCTGCCCCTGCAGGCGGGCGCCCACAAGCAGCGGAAGTTTGCCCAGCAGCGCGGCATCCTCAAGAACTCACAGGAGCGCACCTTCGTCGAGGAGGACGAGGTGCTGGAGGCCAAGAAGCAGCTAATCCTGCGCCGCCGCCGCCTCTTCAGCCACTACCGACAGTACGATCAGTGGCGGAGGCGCCAGTTTAGCTACGATCCCAGTTACTTTCGTCCGCCTCCGTTGTTGCCTCGACCGCTGGCATGCGCTGATCACCAGCTGGGGGCCACCACCGATGGCGCATCTGGAGCATCGTCCGTGGTCTCTGCTAGCGCCGGCCGGCGAAGGCGCCAGTACCGAAGGCAGTACTCCTGCGCGGATCGCTCGCGGGAGGGATCGCGCGAAAGTCGCGGCTCTTCGACGCTGCAGCTGCAGCTGCAGAAGTACCACAGCATGGTGGCCAGCGACACCATCCGCACCGAGTCGTCGGTGCTCAACCACAGCAACTACAGCGAGCCGGCCAGCGTAAGTCAGCCAGCTAGTGTTGGGGTTTAGGAACACAAAAGCAGATGAAGTGGCTCACTTTGGAGGGAGGAAATGCAGATATTTCTATGCAAAATGTTTCTTTTTTGATCACTTTGAGAAATCAGAATATTTTTTTCATATATATTTTTTATTAAATTGTAAGCAATGACATACACACCGCAAAAAGTTAGTAGGAAGTTAAAGATGATTTAGCCTTCCTGGTAGTTCTTAAAATTAAACAAGCAAGCTTACATAAGGGTAAAATCTTTAAATCGATATTTTGTATGAATATTTTTGGGCCTAAAAATATTAGAAATTCTTTCCTGTGCTAGTTTTTAATAGGTTATAAATAATTTTATAAATTAAACTTTTTATTTTATTTATGCACACGTTAAGGGTTGATCAAATTGGCAACATTTTTTTCTAGGGGTCATGACTAAATTATCTCGGCTGTTGATGATCAAGAATATGGTATACATACGATTTATAGGTTCGAAGCGGTGCAAACTTCTGACTAAAATTGTAATACCTTCAAGGGTTTAAATATATAATTACTAACATAAAAATGGTTTCTGTTAAGAGCTTATCTGAACGCTATTAAATTGGCTGACCTATGAGGCGTATACGTAATTTATTGTATAATTAATTTCTTTTGAAAGACTCAATGACTTATTGGTATATTAATAATGTTAGTTTAAAAAACTGTGAGTTAATGAAAGAGACCTTATAAAAATGATCTAATTGTTTTGGTATTTAATTAAGATAGAATGATGATCATATTTAATACTTTAAAGAGCAAATTAATTCTTTCAATAAGTAAAGTTAAATTATAAGAAACTTATTTACTTAGATGCTTTACCACCCCAACAAAAAAAAAAGTGAGCCACTGATTTTGTCCACTTAAAAGTAAACACAATTTTGTGTTCCCAACACTAGTCCCAGCACAATGCAGCTTGCACGTGGTTTTGCTTGGAGTTGGAGTTACCGTTCCAGTTCGAGTTCGAGTTCCACCTCAGATTGCAGACCGGAGAGCACCAAATCGCACCCATCACCCAATAAATCACCTTGTACAGAACTTGCAGCTACCTTCACTGGATGGACATGGCCCGCGCACCCGCTCACTTCGCTCACTTCTCTCACAGCAAACAAAAATCACAAATCGCAATCCGCATCCGCTTGAGTCCCGGCTTCGTGTCGTTCCGTAGTTAGCCTTAGTAGCCAGCCAGAGGTAGCTTTGTCCCACGCTTGTCGCTTGCTCTCTCTCTCGTTCTTGTTGTTCCAGTGGATGGAGGATGGCGGGAGGTCCTTGTCCGGGCTTGTGTGTGTTCTTGTTGTTGTGTGTGTGAACGCCCCCCTTGGAAGTGTCCGCTCTACTGTCTCCTTTCTCTTTCTATCTCTCTATACTCTCTCTATTTCCCTGCTCCTTCCGGGACGCAGTTCGACAGCAGTGAATGTGCCCACCCACCGTTGCACTGCAATAGCCGCGTAAGAAACCGACCGGAGGATGCGGCACTGCCATGTGGAGATCCTTACTGATTCACCTTTCGTTGCAGCACATCCACATGCTGGCCGAGGAGCACTCCACGTCCATATCGGAGCGCTGCACTCGCAGCCGGATTAACTCGGCCATCTTTGTGTCCTCGGAGGGGCGAGGCTTCGACTCGATTGAGTTCCTCCGCCGCCACGGATCCCAGAGCGTGCTCTGCCGGAAGGCCAAGAGTGCGGAGAATATCACGGATAACGGAAGAAGGGTGAGTTGAATCTACATATGAATTATAAAATATACATTTTTACAAATGAAAACCTGTCTCTGCAGAAGAGCCTGCGACCCTGGCGCACGGACGATGACTCCTGCAAGCAGCAGCACCTCTCGCAGGACAGCAACGACATTGAGCTAAAGGAGTGCGGCGGCACTGGGGGCGAGCTGCTTCGTCTGCCGGTCATCCATGATGGCAAGCAGTCGCCCACAGCCGTAACCAGCCTCCTGGCTCGTTCGGCTGCCATAACCACGGCCAATGTGGTTGTGGGAAGCATTTCGCTGGAGGCACCGCCACCCTACATGCAGGACGACGAAGGTGACACGCTATCCACGGCTGCCCTGATCCACAGCGATGCTGCCGCTGTGGTTCACGAATCGCAGGACTCGGCGGAGACGGTGGAAGAACTGGTGCACGTGCCCCTCTTGGCCAGTGCAACGGCCACGGCCAGCGTGTCGACCTCCTCCTCGCCCAGCATCGCCATCGAGGCAAAGCCCCGGGTTCTGGTGCACCAGCGATCCTCGACAGCCTCCTCGTCGCCGCACAGCAGTCCCAAGAACCTGGGCAGCCTCGGGCTCAAGATCGTCAAGCCCAAGATCAGTGCCGTGCCAATGGTTTCCGTCTCGGGCCCCTCGCCGCCCATTGAGAAGCCGCCGCTGGCGGAGTGCTTGTAACAAATGGCAGCCGAAACATTTATCTAAGCTCGCGCTCAAGGCAACTGGACCCTGGATCCTGGACAGCCCTTAGAAACCACACACGCCCCCAGACACAACCTCAGCCACATCCAAATCCTACTGGAATAGTCGACATAGAGTTCGAAGACGGAGAAAGTATGCCAGCTGCTCAAATAAGTGTTTCGGTGAGAGGCTTTATAGTAGGGAAAATATGCAAACAAAATCGAAAGATAGCGAGGGGAGGAGTAGTTATAGGAACAAAAAGATATAAGATATATTGTACCAATGGTCAGCACCAGGCAAAGAAAGCTTTGTAAGTATATTCAACAACGACTGAAGTATACACATATGTACATTATAAACGGAATCAATGGTAGGCGGTAACCTGTAGAACTTTTTAAGTCGATAACTGTGTATGTGTGTATACATACCTATTAACTGATAAATCAGCTTTAACAACTAACGAGTAAACTATCAGGCTTTAATGTAACGACGACGATGAATTTCTGGTTTAACCTAGTCCTTAGACTCACCTAGCTGTTGAAATCAATTCTCTTTAATTGTTCTCCTATACATATAGCCAAAAAACGAAAAAAAACAAAACAAACTAACTACTTGGGCACCACAACTGTTATACACGCGATCTATTTAGATTTACTAAATATATACATATATAAATATATATATATTTATTTATACACCCAGTAAATTCACTTGTGTGCGTATTAGATGTCCTGCAGGAATCAACAGGTGTGCCTCCTTAAGGCTTTCAAATAATTCGAATCAGAAGGACATTGTAAATGATTTGGAATAAAATTTATTTGATTTCAAATCAAGATTATTTGATATCGCTCAATCCTTGTTCAATTCAAACGAAGTTAATCCGATTTGAATCAATTTGATTCGATTTTAATTTTTATATCATCTTATCTGTTGGAGGGGGGCGGGTTGGGTTTATTTTTTAAAGATCAAGTTTGATTTGAATAATAATTTATATAAAATAATAGATTGAAATCAAGATTACTCAATTTAAAATTTATTAATTCGTTTTTAATTACGAATATTATTCGATACAACAGATGTTTATTTAAATCAAGTTTATTTGTTTAAAATTACGTTTATTTAGTATTCATATAATGTATTTAAAGCATATTTATTCCATATTAACCAAGTTAATTCGACTATAGTCAAGTTTATTGGTTCAATTCAAGGTTTATATAAATCTGATCCAGTTCAAAGCAAGTTAAAACCTACAGATCGCTTTTAAAATTCGAATCAATTGAACCAAAATATCTCCATCTGGAAACATTTGATTTTTATTTACTTAACCTTTAACTGTGGCTCATGCAGGACTCTAATGCGTACGTACCTTAGAGATATTAGGACACCCGCTATATATAGTTAGCTCTTGTAATCTTAAGACGAAATCACATAGTCCAAAATGTTACTTGCTAACATATCAGATACTCTACTGTACCCACGACCAAAGCGAAACGTTTGAAACTGTAAACCGTAGTCCATAATTAGCTGTAAGCGACCCATTACAAGAATATTAACTAGACGTAGAGTTCTTGTCAAGTAAGTAAGTGCCCTGGATGACTTCTAAGTGTGTTTTTAAGGCCCGTGTAGATGTGTCTCTGTAGTTCGAACTTTACCCTATACAGAAGAAAGAAGATATAAGGGAGTTACATTATCTTAGGAAGCTCCAGAGAAGCACCACTCCCGCTCCAGATTGCTCCCACTCACTGATTTAGGTAGTCTCTATACATTTTAGTTATGATACTTCAAATTTTATCTATCTATCTATCTATCCACCTACTCGTTAATCTATCAATCTATCAATCCAAAACTATCCAAGAACAATGAAAGAATGAAAATACTACAAATGTACATACACACCGCACTTGTACCTACACCAACTGGAAATACTCTTCAGTGGAACACAAAACGTTGTTATTAAGGAATTGTCAATTTATGGTCCAAAGCTACAATAAACAGAACACCACATCCGCACGGATGGGACGTCGTCGGCAGTAGGCTTAACTAAGTTCTAGTTTACGTTCAATTCGCTAAATGGCAAAAACACAAAACAAAAGTAAAACTGTGTGTGAATGTGTATTTTTTGAAATCAAATAAACGAATTACAAACATATGTCCTATTGGTCTTTCTTCTCGAAGATCACACAGTGATTGCCCTGGTCGTAGTAGCTCCTAACTATTCGCACCTCCGGCAGCTGCAACACTAGATTCTCCAGTTCCTGCTCCTCAAAGACATGATAGTAACGCAAGAAAGTAGTCTTTTGCTCATCCTTGGTCTTCCAGGGCACCAAGACATCTTGCTGCTGGAACTCTGTGCGATTGGTGTGAACGGGCAGCGGGGTGTCATTGGGCACCTGCTGCTCCAGTTGTTGTTGCTGCTTTTGACGCTGCTCCTGTTCGGTGGTACGCTCCTTATTAACAGCTTTGTTTTGCCGAAGGTAAGCGGACTTTTTGTCATTCCTTCGCTGATCCTTGGCCCAAACATACACCAAAGCGCGGCCACCGGGTCGCAGGAGGCGTGCCATCTCCCGAAGAGCGGCCAACCGACGCTCTCCAGTGGCCAGGTGATGGATAACAGCTATACTTATGCAGCCATCGATGCTGGCAGAGCGGACAGGCACACTTAGGCAGTCGCACCGAAAGACATTTTGCCCCTTCCGACGTCCCACAGCGAGCAGACCTTGGGCGCGGTCGCAGCCAATTGCCAGGAGCTGGGGATTGCATCCCAGATACTTGCCATTGCCGCAACCCACGTCCAGCACCACTGACTGGGGATGAAACGAGTTGAGGAAATCGGCAACTTGGGGCCAAGGCGAGTGCCGTGTTTCGCTGAAGTGATCTGCTATCTTGTCGTACACCTCGTGGACATTCCGCTGTTCCAGGCTGACAGCCTGAGCAGCCAGAGTGAGGGAGAGCTCCTCTGGAGCTTTGGTTTGTCTCGTGTCACAGAGCGTGGGATATGAACATGAGCAGGGTCCTCTTCGCAGTCGCCGGAAAGTAAAAGAAGTTCTCTTGCCGCGAGCCTGAGTGGTCAAACCTCCGGAAGCACTGGGCACCACATCGATGTGCTTCGGCCTGATGCCATGCGTCCAGTCATAGCGAGCTTCTCCGGACATGATCAGCAGGGAGCGACGTGGTAATCTCACCTGAACCAGCTCCTCTCCGCGCCGGAAGTCCATCACCACATCGGATTGCAAGGATAGCGAGAGAATGGGATCTAAAAAGGCACTGTGTGTATCCACGTGAGGAGGTATGCCGTGACCCGGCTCGTATTCATTCACCGTCAGCTGGTCCGGCGTACTCCAGTCCCACTTGGAAGCGGAGCTCTCAAGACGCGGCCAAAGTATATCACATGCCGACGGTATTGGTTGCTCCAGGGGCTTTGCAGGATCCACATTATTGACGCCGTACAGAAACTCGAACCCAAAGTGCTTCACATTTCTGTGCTTTAAACTTCCCTCGGAGGCTCGTCCATCCTCAGAAATGGCCTGCAAAAGCATCAATTCCTCCTCTTCGCTGACAATGTCGGGAAGCACCAGAAGTCCACTGGGCAAGGGTCTATTCCAGTCGTTCTTCCTTGCCAGGGCGGGCAATCCCATGACGTAACTGAGGTAGGCCACAGCTCCCTGTTGTCCTATGTTGGAGACGTTGTGCATTCCCTGGTATATGGCCTGCGCGTCCTCTGGAGTGTCGCAGACCAAGAAGCAGTACGATTTACCCGGTAACATAACCACCTCGGTGACTTTGCCACCTGTGCCGGCCGCCGCCTGAAGTAGACACTCCTCGGTGAGTCCATTGCTGAGTCCCACGTTGAGGATCGCCAGATAGATGGTGGGGTCCTCGCTAGGAATCACTTCACAGTCACTTTTGATGATTGCCAGACATCGTCGCTGCTTTTTGTCTACCTTTTTCGCCTTGTTTACCTTTTGTTGCTGCTGCTCAACGTGCATTTTGCCGCCAGTGTGTACACACCAAGCAGGGAAATGGTTATCGGGGTTATCGGTACTTTAATTGCTGAAAGCCGCCTTTTAAATACTCTAATAATTTAATAAAGAAAACTATGCATTTGAGGGAGTTTTATTTGCAAATGCAAATCTTTATGGTTATGATCCTAACCTAGTACCTTAAACTAAATTGATAGTGAGAGTCTTACTGCAACAAATAGGTATGGAAACCAGTCTACCAGACTCTGTCGATCATGCTATTGTCCTGCGGCTTCTGGTTCATGGTGGTCAGCTGCTGGTGGTAGTTCCTCATCTGGTTACTGCGCCTCGGCTGCGCCAGATACTCGAACATGCTCTGCAAATGCTGGGACAACATCTTGCTCAGGTCGCTGGGCATGGGATCCGTCCAGAAGAAGTCGTGGTTGAGTGCCGTGTCGGCGTCAATGCGTTTCTTCGGGTCCAGAGTCAGCAGCTTGTCCAGCAGATCACAGCCGGTGGGATCCTTGACATACGGACGTAGACGCTCCTTGACGCGTCGCTTCTGGTTCTTTGGCAACTCAATGGACTTGTACAGCTCCAGTTCCTCCACGCCCGGCCACACGTCCGGCGTAAAGGAGCCGCATAGCTGCGAGATGAAGGTCAGCTGTTGCTGCTCCGTATTGCCCTGCATAATGGGCGAGCGGGTCCACATCTCGGCCATGATGCATCCGGCTCCCCACATGTCCACGGGTGGACCGTAGTTCCGATCTCCCAGCAACAGTTCTGGCGGGCGGTACCACAGCGTCACCACACGGTTGGTGTAGCGATTTTTACTCTCGTTTTTCGGAATGCTAAAGGCACGAGCCAAACCAAAATCAGCCAGCTTTAAGATGCCGTGCTTGGTTATCAGTACATTGGCAGCCTTCATGTCACGATGGAGGATCTGGGGATTCAAAGAGTGGGTCATGTGGTCATGAGAATCTACAACCAGAACTTACCTTGTTGCTGTGTATGTAGTATAGGCCATTGAGCAGCTGCTGCATCACCTTCTTGATCTCGCCCAGACTGAACTTGACATTCATGTTGGACAAGAGGCCAGCCAAATCGTGCTCGCAAAAGTCGAACACCAAGTAAAATGTCGATCTGTAGCCGTTGGTGGCTGTGGCCTTGGTACGGCAAATCTCAATTAGATTTACCACATTCTCGTGTTTCAGCAGCTGCAGGATTCGGATCTCACGTAACGCTGTGATGGGGAACTAAAAAAATAACACAAAATCCGTGTATTTCATGATTTTGTGCAATTGTTTGTTGACTCACGCCCTCTTTTTCGTTGTCCATCAGCACCTTCTTCATGGCCACAAACTTTTTGTTGCTCTTCTTCTCGCGAGCCTTGAACACCTCCCTGGAAATTAATAAGGTTAATGTTAATGAATGCAAGCCTGAGAGGAAGATTTCCCACTTACCCGAAGGTTCCCTGGCCAATTTTCGCCACTTTTTCATATTTGTTGCTCTCGTCGCAGTAGGGAAAATCGTAGTCTTCGATGTACTTCTGCTTTTCCATCAGCGACATGGTGCGTGAGGAGCTGGAGCCTACGCTGGAGGGCGTCGACGGTTGCTGGAGCATGTGGGACATGTGCGCCATGCTGAGATTCACCTCTATAGTCACAAAAAACGCACAATAACTCCGAAACAAGTTGAAAGACAAAAGAAAAGAAAATAGCAACAAATGTGCTCCAGCTGTTGATGAAGGATAGGGATGGCAAAACCAAAACTATCGATAAACTTGAGATAAAGTAAAAGGTGTGTACACACTAAAACTGAATCGATTTTCTTTTTAGCTACCTACCCTACCGATAAAAACAGCTGTTAACAATGTGACCAGCTTATTGCAATATTCTCCTTATTTGTGATATAACCTCGACGACTTTCCGACAAATAAACACAATTTAATGAATAAACTATTGAACGTAGCGCAGGCGGTGCCGCGCCAGTTCGTCCGTGAATATGCCTTCAAGTCGGACCTAAAGATCAAATGGGTGCGACCGGAAAAGATCGCGTGCTTCAAGCCGGAGAAGAGTGGCGATCTGAGCAAGCTGCCACCGCTGAATCCCAACGAGGTCCTGCCGGAATTCAGGGACTGCAAGGAGCTGGAAAAGGCCGATGATGCTGTAAAGGCCCAGTTCTTGCTGAGCAACAACGCCAGCTACCTGACCACAAAGTTCTACCGCGATGAGATGGTCAAGGAAGTGCAGAGGCACGCTCAGGATTTCGGATCCATGGAAGCCAAGTGTATGTTTGTGGACAGCCAATTCCAATTCCAGTTTTCTAACTCAGTGCATTTCAGTGGCCAAGATGACCGCGGTGATTCGCCGCTACCAGGAGCGCATGGACTCGCATCCGCGCGACAAGATGATCAAGGTGCGACTAAAGGAGCTGATCGACAAGCGCAAAAAGTTCCTCAAATACCTGAGACGCTGGGACTATCCCCGCTTCGAGTGGATTCTCGAGAGGCTCGATCTGGTGTACAAGCCGCCGCCCGCCCAATTCCATTGGATCACGCGTAAGGAGTCGTTGCAGAAGCTGACCGACACCTACTGCGAAAACCTAAAAGAGGAGCGACTTGAGGCCTACCACAAGCAGTTGCAAGCCCAGCAGATACCCTTCTTGGAGGAGGCCATCAAAAAGATGCAGTTTGTGCGACAGGAGCAGATATCCTGCGACGTTCCAGTGACTGTGACCGAAGAGCACATCGCGAAATCGAAGAGGCAGCTGGCCCAGCTCAAGGAGCTGCGGCAGGCGGAGGAAGCCGCCAGCAACCAGAAACAAAACGAGGATGGCTTCAATTAGGCCCGTTCTTTAATGCTACGGAGTCTTACAATAAATGTAAATGCTGATGTTCTTAAATTATACGTTTTATTATAATTTTAGTGTAGAGACTGGACATCGTACCGCATAGCACGTTCCAGAGCAGCGCATAATGGCGAATAAATAAACGTGCAATGATTGGCATTGCCGTGTAGAAATGTGTAAAAACAGATGCAATTAAGGTGAAGTTCCTAAAGGGTAAGGATGGAGGCTAGCGCCTTCCTCGGCTGGAGCCGCTACTCGAGCTGCTGGACGATGAGTCACTGGAGCTAGACGAACTAGACGATGACGAGGAGGAGGAAACGGAAGATGTGGAGTCGCGAGAGGCCCGTTTGCGCTCCTTGGTCGTTACCTTGTCGCCACTGCCCGTGGGCTCCTTGCTCTTGACTTCCGACGATGTTACCTTGTCGTCGTCGTCGTCTCCCCATAGATCATACTTGGACAGGTCGCCCTCATCATCCTCGTCGTCGTCCTCTTCCTCCAGCGCCTGCTCTTCGCGGCTTGCCCGCCTTGCCCGCTTGGAGTCCTCACGATGCTCACCGTGCTTTCGCTTCTTGCGCCGCCCAAACTCATCGTACTCGCTGTCCGAATCCTGGCGATCCTTATACTCCACCACGCCGCGATCGTTATACCCTCCGCCAAAGCCTGTAATATAGGATTTTAGAGGACTGCAGGGAAAGGAAAAATGAGTGCCTGCAGGACTCACCAGTGCGTTCCTCTACATCCGAGAACTTGGGAGCATTACACATATTGCAGGTCTGTCGGCGAGCCCAGTTCACGTTGGCGCACTTGCTGCACTGCCAATCTTCGGCGCTGAACAGGCCCCGGGACTTGTCCGCCGCCGCCTTACCAATTTCGGTTCCCAGCTTCTTCTTGCTGGAGCTACTACTGCTGCTGCTGCTCCCGTTGCCGCGCTCCCGATCCCGCTCCCGCTCTGGCTTATCACTGCTATCACGGTCGCGATCGCATTTGTTGCACTGCGACCGGCGGGCAAAATTTAGATGGCGACAGCTGCAAAATCGGGGAAAGGTAAGATTCGCTGCACTCTCCGCCCGGCTCGACTGTTCCGCGAGGTGGCTGCTGTCCCTGCATCTATCTCCCTGCACTCACTCGAAATCAGGGCAAATCCAATCGCCAGGGGAAGCGACGCCTCCACTGCCTCCGCCCCCCGCTGCGGCGGCTCCGTTCGAACTAGACATTCTTAGGCAAGTTCGGCGGCCTCTGCGCGTGAATGTTGCTGCTGGCTGTCCCGAATTTTCCCCGCAGGACTTGGCAGGATCATTTAAAATGTTTTAAAAATTTTTTTACAAATATTCTGTATTCAGTGTGACTGCGACTTGGCTGTTGTAAAATACCACCCGGCTCACAAAATTTCAAAAATACCAAAAGCTACTTAGTGCGACCACACATGCTTTTCACTTTGGTATTTTTATGAATGTGACAACAAATAATTAATTTAATTTTTTAATTTATATTTAAGTTTATAGCAACTATTATAGCAATAACTCCTTAACTAAGCTTTCTGTAAGCACTCATTTTTAGTATTTTCCAAATGGATTAAAATGAACTTTCAGTCTAATCATTCTGCAAGCACAAACTTTAAGCCATATAACAATTTGTTATTATTGATTTAATTAAGCGGTGCTAAAAAATGGGATAATAAAGTGGCTTTCCTTCCAGGTATCTATAATACAGATATAATCGTTTCCACAATCAATGGGCTCACGCGCACACACTCCCAGTTATTGAACAACAAGAACTTGTATACTTTTAGAGTTTTATTTCCTTAGTTTACAAACAAAAGCCGCTCCAAAAGTAAACACTGATTTTGTTTTGTCCGTTGTTGGATGGTTGATAAAAAAGTGTAACTAACGCATAACCAGCAGCTTTTGGGAATTGTCGGGGAGCGTTTCCAGCGAGCCGACAACCCACTGAAGTGACCCACCCGCGGGGTCTTCCGGCGGGGCAGCGCTTACTTCTTGCCAGTACCGATCTTGGCCTTGGCAGTGCCGCGCACCTTCTTCATCCTGTTGCGACGCTCCTTGCGCTGCTTGCGGGTCTGCTTCTTCTGCTCGAAGAGGCCGTGACGGGCCAGGCGGTACTTGGGCTCGAACTTCTTGGCGAAGTCCAGGGTGTCGTAGATGAGGGCGAAGCCCGTGGAGCGGCCGCCGCCGAAGTTTGTGCGGAAACCGAACACGAAGACCACATCGGGGGTGACCTTGTACATGGCGGCGAGCTTCTCGCGGATCTCGGTTTTGTTCACCGACGACAGACCAGGGTGCAGGACATCGCAGACCATCTGTTTCCTGGCGAGCAGGCGGTTGGTCATGAACTTGCGGGTGCGGATGGTGGCGGTTGTACCGGACATTTTGACGGAGCTGCAATGTAATGGACGGTAATTAGTAGCTTTCTTCACTCAGAATCCCCGCAGATTGGCCGCCACTCCGGACTGTTGTTGTCGTCTCCGTGAGAATCAACATAACCTCACAGCCGTCCGTTCGGAGCTCCTATGTCTCCACGTGTGACCGAGCGCTCGCGGCCTGCGTTTTAACGCTTCCCATGATCACTGCCTTCACGCGCCGGGGCACAGGACGGTTGGTGGCGGCTTTCTGCGACGTATTTAACTATTTTCCATGGCTAATTACCTTTTAAAACACTTGAAAAGGTTTTAAACACGTCGTTTTGCAAACGCGATTCTCTAGAAAGGAAGATGGCCACCAGATTAGAGATGTCAAAATATGGCACTATCGATACTATCGATTGGGTTCGGACAGCATACACGATAGTTTTTACACTATCGGTATAGCAAAAATAAACTTGAAATCGTATTTTTTTCACTTAAAAATTACTAAAAATTTTTACAAATTGCTACTACTAACTCAAATTCTATAATAAAAAGAACAAAGTTTAAAACATTAATAAGAAACTTGTATTCTAAGCTGCGAAAATACTATAGAAATAACCGAAATTTATAAATTAGCCGAATCCAACAATTAATGTTCATTTTAATATTTTCCCAACAAATAAAAGAACATTTCTTAATTATAAAACCAGATTTTACTAATTTCATTTTCAATATATTTAACAAGACGACCCCATATATTTGAACGATAGTATCGGTATTTCGATTTTGACAGCTCACGATACATCGATTCTTGACAATATTCCGGGTATCGAATGTAAACATTGCGAACTTTATTTTAAAATTCCTATCAATACCAATTGTGGCAATTTGTAATTGTTCTGTACTTATTTCTATATCTGCCGGGTATTGTATCATTTAAGTGTGCTGGTAGTCGAAGCAGAAATCATAGCTTTTCATTTTTAGGATTTCCTTATTCTTTCGAAAGCTATTCCAAGTCAAACGTCAACTTGAACGCCTAGCACAAAAGATAAGTTACAAAAAGATAAGTGACAAAATGGAGAAGTCGCAGCCAAAGGAGCAAAACCTGTGTGCCAAGGAGGCTTACTTTGCCAGCCTCGATGAGTGGGCCAAACAGGCTCATCAGGCCCAGGAGGCCATGTTGGGGTTCCCGGCATACCTGCTTGCCAATTATCCGCAGCTTTTTCGCACACCGTACGGAGGCCAGCCCAGAGATACTTTTGGACTTGTCCAGCCGCGCCCGATTCAAGCGGCTGCACTAGCCAGGGGGCTTGGAATACCACCTGGCCAAAATAATCTTCTTGCTTATCGGCGCCGTACACACCGGCAGGGCGGCTACTTGGTTTCATTGGCGCCCTTATGGAAACGAGCTGCAGCGCAGGCCATCGACATGTTCCTCCTTATTTGTTTGAAGGTCCTCATTGCGCGCTTGCTTGTTTTCCAGTTTCCCAGCATCGGAAACGAATTGGTTTGGTGGGTGGTGACGGACGATGTGGTCATGTACTACTTTCTGGCATCGTCATCTCCTCAGACGCTTCTCGCCAGGAAGCTTCTTAAGATCGCCGGGCTCTGGTACGAGCCGCTGTGGATCAGCTGCTGCAATGGCACCACTCCAGGCAAGTGGCTGATGGGGATACGCATTGTGACCGCAGACGCAGTGGGGCAGTTTCGCGTAAACGGTGGGCTGAACTACGGACAGGCACAGCGCATCTTGGCCTATCCGGCAGGAAGGCCCAATATCGTACGGGCCTTTTTTCGGTCGCTGATTAAGCTTTTTGTTATCACCATTATTCTACCCGTCACAAATACGTTCATTTTTTATCGTTACGGAGCTTCTTATGACCTGTGGACCAGATCGATTGTCGTGGAGGCTAAATCCGATTTCCGGTTTATTCAGCTTAGGAATCGGCGCTGATACAGCCCAATAATTTGGGGCCTGTATTTTATACACAGATTTTCATGTTTACATATGTATGTATATTTATTAAATATTTTAAATATATTAAGCTAATCGTATCGGCCAAACAAATTAACTGTTTTATCCTCAAGTTTCCTTTATTTGTAATCTATATTTAACTCGATCGATCTATTTCCAGATAGGGCTGATATTTCTGTGCAGGGCATGAGCGAATCGTGGCGACCGGCACCGCCTGAGAGTGGAATTCCGTTGGCTCTCTCGCTGCCGTATCCTCGGTGGCGAAAGACCGCCGGCTTCCATTCCGAGTCCAACAATGGAGGCGCAGCGACGTCACAGGTAGCGCGTCAAGTTAGACGCTTTGTGTACGCCGTGCCGCGTCTATTAATACGGGTGCGAGAGTCCGGCCAGTGGCCAGCGGAACGTCGAGCAGAGCGCACCCCCGCCGGCGAAAGAGGCACTTGCTCCGGGATCGCTTTCGCATTTGGATCGGCAACGGATTTGAAAAGTGAAGTGAAGTGTAGTGTGGTTAAAAATAAACAGAGAACCAAGCACGCCAACCGGGGCTAAGAAGTTCTTTTGGGCAGATCAGCCGGAGATGTGCGAATCTGAAATCGAAATCGGGGTATAGAATGGCTAGGGAAAATCTGTAAAATAGCTGATCGGTGGAATTTCGTGGCGTGCGTTGAATAACACTGATAAAACAATATACAGAGCGCGCAAACATAAATAATATTCCACATGCATAGTTCCGAAATACATCAGCTGCTAAAATAAACGAATCGGGGCAGCCGAAGCCCCAACAAAGGCCAGCCGAGCCGCATGACGTCACGGGTGAGCATCTGGCAAGGAGCTACTGCATCAGCATCAGTGGCATCACCATCTCCATCAGCACCCCAACCAGCCGACGGAGGCAATAGCCCTAATAAACAGGTTCGTGAAACGCGGATCAACTTGAAGACAGGCAGTAATGGCACTCAGAAAGTAATACTCAAAATTTATTACTAGAGTTTTGTGTTATATTTATTTTATAACTAAACAAGGGATTTGAAACCAATTGATTTTTGTAGTGCTCTGCATGTTATTGGTATCAGTAAAATTAATATCTTGATGTTAATACCCTTTCAAGGAATTAATAAGTACAAATAACCAAATTAAAATAAACATTAAATTTAATGCTTTTTTGATTTCGTTGTGTCGCGTTTAATATTTCATTTGTCCAAAAAGTAATCATATAAAAATATTGATTTAATGAATGCTGATTTTAGAACTTCTTCAGAGCATAAGATTCCAAAAAAGCCAGTTATTCCCAGAAATCAAATATATCAATCCTGATCCTATCAAAATTAAGTACTATTAGATATGATTCATGAAAATACATCTAACCGGGAGAATAGAATATACATTTTAATTTTAAAATTTATTTATTTTCCATTTATTTGAAGACTTATTAAGTAAGATTAAGGAAAGGGTATTTAGCTGGAGGAGAGAAAAAAAATTTTGAAAAAATAAAATGACATTATTTGTACAGAAGAAAATACAGAAAATTGTTTTGCAGAAATGGGTTAATTGAAAAATCCAATCTATCATAATTTAATATAGTTTTTCATGTGTTTTCTTATGCTATTGAAAACGAAAGGCCTTTCCTCATATAAAAAATGTTTTAAGTGTTAACAACTACAGTGGTCATAGAAGATTGTGTTCTTTTTAATTACCAAAATTTAGATGTTGGTTTTCTGTACTGTATTAAGATTTTTTGGCCCGCCCAAGCAGCAACTCGATACGCAACCAATTCGTCCAGCTTGCCGCGGTCAATGCACGAAAATTAGTTTTTGGCTCGCACACACGTTCTGGCAAAGGTACACCTCCATCCGCATCCGCTCCGCCGGTGCCTGGCCGATCCGTCATGTCGGACGTGGTCGCCACGTATTCGGGCCATCAATGTGCCATTGGCGATGATGTCGTCGCCGTAATTTCTTATTTTCCATGCCGCAGCTTCCCCCGCATTGTCACCGAGATTTTTCACTGTAATTAAATTTTAAAATCTTCTCTCGTGTAGCCGCTGACACTTAACATTCTGTGGCTGTCTGTCATATTTAAGCATTTTCCTCTTGGCATGGCAAATTAAATGTTGAGAATTAATTGTGCAAGTGTGCTGGCCGAAGGACCTACAAATAAAATAAACCCTGCCCAAGGAGAATGATTGACAACTGACACCGGGGATTGGCTGAGACTTTCGCAATGATGAACTAAATTTTGAGGGCACACCTGCAGAGACTACCAAGAACTGTGAATGTAAACACAGCAGCAGAAGTGTGTTTCCAATCATTTTCCATCATCTCTCGCATAAACACAAATCCAGGGACATGACGTAATTTAGTTGCTAACTAAAAAGGCAACTCAATTGGCCAAGTTAAGAAGCTTCTACTTCCCAGAAGCAGCCTCTTTGCTCGACTAGTTTCCACCCAATATAAAAATAAAATAATTTTCTGATATAAATACAATACAATACATTAGCTGGCCGTTTCCTTCGCTGGCTGCTTTGATCTTTTTGTCGGTAATCTTCGGATTTGGGTTAGCATAAATGGCTGAAAAATGCTCAGAGCAATTATAATTAAAATTTTTAATGCTACGAGAAACAGACATTTCGGGCTAATGACTGTGCCTGCCGCCTGCCGGCACATCATGCCAAAAATATCTCAACAAACTCACCAGAATTGCACTTTAATTGCCGGCCACAAAATGCACTCTAACTTGGCACTCGTCACATTCTCCTGGACCTGGTAGTGTGGAACCTCTCCTCGACGATGGCTTAATTGCATTGAAAACATAAACATCCCCATTGACAGGGGGCATCTTTTTTATGTCAGCCCCTCGGATTCGCGCCCTGCGAAAGCCGAAGGCATGGCATCCCACATCCACTAATGTGTTTTCCTTGCGCGGCTTGTGTATTTTCATTGGAAACACATTTCGCCACGATTTTTAGTTTGTGTTTGTTTTGTGTTTGGATTTTTTAATTATGTATGTATGTACAGGCGGGGTACACAATATGTTTTGGCCTGTAAATACACGGCCAGACATCGATTGCAAATTGATTTTAATTTATGCTTGAGCGAATCAATAAAAATACACATACATATTTACCTGACGCGCACCTAGCCGCCGCCAGAAATGCGTAAAGGTGGTGAGATCCAAGGCTACCAGCTCCCAGCTCTCAGCTCCCAGTCCCAGAGATCGGCGAGGCTACAGCCACAAATCAAGCAAATGACTGTCGGGGCCCCGTCCAAAACAGAAGTTTATAAAAATAATCCAAAATGAACTCGTATTTCACACCCACTAAATAAAACCCTAAAAAAAGAATTGAAAACCAAACAAAAACAACGGTTGCGGCATTTCAGCAACCGCAGACGGGAGATGAGATTGGACGCAGTGGCGCATCGGATCGTTAGGAACTCTCCAATTTGACGCCACAGCCACGGCTACGCCATCAATTCTCGAATCTAGAGGCGAGTGTCATCCCACCGGCCACGCGAGAAAATTGAAATACCACACACAAGCAATCCGAGGGGACGGGCGGCGGGATGAGTCTGCCTGCTCCTCTGCTAGATGAGATGAGATGATGTGACTGTTCCATAGGCCAGCTGCCAAGATTGTAGTCCAATAATTCATGTTCATGTTGGCCATTTATTAGGAAACATAGAAAGCACAATGTATTAAAAATAAAATCCCATTCATGCTGTTCAGCCAAAATATTTGACTTTTTCTCTCGAAAACTGTCAAACGAATGAGTTACATGCAGTTTCAGGATTTCCAACAGTCCGCCGATGATCTCAATCAGCTCGGGATATAGTCCAATATCAATATAATCAATTAGGCTAATGGATTTCAAAAGCCCCGCAAAAGTTTACATTTATTGGGACATTTATTAAATTGGAATTTGAAATTTTTGGGGCTCACCTTCGAAAATTTATTGATCTAAAATTCTTAGCCACAGAGATTTGTCTGAATGCGAATTTTATATTCATAAATTTTATTATAAACATAATTTAAAGAAGATCTAATGGGCCATAGATCATTTTACTATGCCTTAATTTTATTGAAAGAAATCTGTTTTGTTTACTTAAGTTAAAAACACTCTTTCTAATACTAATTAAATAATTGGTTACATTTGAAAAATAGGTGTATAATTAGTATTACAAATGGGCGAAAATATACCCAATTTAACAATTTATTGATCTTGAAGTTTTTAGCCACAGAAATTTGTCAGAATGCTTATTTTATATTCATAAGTTTATTTATAAACATAATTTTAAGAAGATCTAATGGGCTATAGACATTTTACTGGGCATTAATATTATTTATAGAAACTGTTTTTTTTACTAAACTTAACAGCACTTATTTTACTGCTAATTTAATAACTGTTACACTATTTCCAGTGAGGTTAATTAGTTTTATAATTAGCCTTATAATTAGCCTTACGAAAATTGTATACTTCATTTTTAATTTCTTTCCCTGTCATAGGCATAGAATGTAAACAACGTAATTATGGCCAATTCGTTTTATATCTTATTCACAAAACTATAATTTAAAATGAATAAAGTGTTTTTAGCATTTCTTACTTAGTTACTTAATTATTTATATCCTTGTTACATCTTGATGATTTCAGAGATCAATGCTAGTTTCCAATTAAATCTTGAGCAATTTGTGATTATATTTTATCACTAGAGCTAGAGAAATATAGTACTAGCAGCAGAGATCGTACATTTCGCGATAATCCCAGTCCAAGAAAATAAACCACCCACACAACACACAGCACAGAACAGATCACACATCACCGCCACGCATATTATTCCTCGGGGAGATTTATGCCGCCAAACACTTTGATAGAGTAGCCTTGCTGCCTTTGTTTATTTACCACTCTGGTCTCGGGAAGATGGGGATGAACTAATGGATGTATCATTGGGTATTTTTAGCGTTAGGCAGCCGGAAATCCTTGGAGTCGTGATCTATGAGAGTATCGGCCAGATACCAGACCCGAGCATGTCCAGGCTAGCGCCAGTGGAAGGCCAATCGAGACGGGAACCGGCACTGAAACCGAAGCGGAAGCGACCAGCTAAGAGATGTCCTCGCGTCGGAGCTCCTTTCGCCGGAAGGAGAAGCCGGCGTTCGAGCGCTTCAAGGACCACTGCCGCCACTTTACGGCGTTTATGTTCAGCAACGTGGGCATTATCCTGCTAGTCACATTCTACATAATTGGCGGGGCATTCATATTCCAGGGCATCGAAATATTCGAGTACGAGCGCCTGAAGCTGGAAAAGCCACATCGGTTCATAGCGCGCAACTATAGCGGCGAATGTCTCACCAGAATTTGGGAGCTCACGGCGGAGAACATCAGCTTTTTCGACCACCATGCCTACAGGAAACGGTAAGACATTCTTAGAAGATAATCCAGGGTCTACATTTCATATGGAAAACATTTATTCAGGGTAAACGATGTGCTGCTGGAGTACCAGCGGGCTATAGTGAAGAAGCAACTAAAGGGGCCCGACGTCGAGCAGTGGAGCTTTTCGGGAGCCTTTCTTTATTCGCTGACGGTGATCACAACGATTGGTTACGGCAACATCACGCCCCACTCGGAGTGGGGCAAGCTGGTAACCATACTGTATGCGATAATCGGGATGCCGCTGTTCCTGCTCTACCTCTCCAACATTGGCGACGTGCTGGCCAAGTCCTTCAAGTGGATATACTCCAAGGTGTGCCTGTGCCGCATCTGTCCCGGTGTGGCCAAGCGACGGATCATCCGCGAGAGACGAAAAATGCGCCAGCTGGCCAGAGCAGTAAGTGGTCCAAAATTAGTTAGGATATTTAGCTGGCAGTTTCACCATCTCTTTGCAGCTGCAAATGCACGACATGGAGAATGCCAGGGGAAGCAGCAGCTACTCCAGCAGTAGCAGCAACACCACCACCTCCAACAGCAGCAGCAGTGACTACACCAGGAGTTCCCACCACAGTTCCAGCTTGATGGACATTCCCTTCAGTGACTCCGACTCGGATATCGAGCGCGAAATCCGAGGCAGCACGGATGAGATCACGGTCCCAGTCACTGTCTGCGTATTCGTAATGGTTGGGTAAGAGAGTTTACCTTTTAAAGGGGAGCTAACATCTAAAGGCTGTTCCTCTGCAGCTATATCCTGTGGGGAGCCTTGCTCTTTGGGCGCTGGGAGGACTGGAACTATCTGGATGGCAGCTACTTCTGCCTCATATCGCTTAGCAGCATTGGATTTGGGGATCTGGTGCCAGGCGATCGTGTGGTAAGGTGTTATATTATATATTATACCCTTTCAGGGTATTATAGTTTTAGTAAGATGTTTGCAAAGTATATATATTCTTGAACAGCATCAACAGCAGAGTCGATCTAGGCATGTTCGTCTGTCCGTTTTTACGCAATACTAGTCCATCAGTTTTAAAGCTATCTGAATGAAACTTTGCAGATAGTCTTTGAACAGTTTTCATTATAATATATGTCGGAGCGGGTCGGATCGGACGATTATACCATAAAGCTGCCATAGAATTAATTAATTAACAGAAAAAAATTATAAATTCGTTGTTTTACAACGTATTTTCTTCTACTCAGAGATATGACTTTTTTTTTAATTATTTAAGAATTACTGTTTAGTTTCATGAAAATCTGAAAAATATATCATATAGCTGCCATAGGAACGATCGGTAAATTTAGAAAAATATTTAAAGCTACGAATGTAAAACTGTAAATTTTATTAAGTATAGGTAAATGTAATACAACTTGATAATATATATTGATATATTTTAGTCTTATGACGTTTATTAGATATTTCAAATCTAAAATTAGCTATTTTATGATAACATTTTGTTTTTTAATTTCGTCAAAACCAGATTATTATATGCTTGTATAAATATACAACTGTAATAAATTTCCTTTATATTTTCTGTTAATTTGACCAGTATATCGAATAGAATTTAAAATAAATTTTTAAAGATTCAATTGCAAACTGCAAGGGTATACAAACTTTAGTCATAGAAACGATCAGGAAAATAATTTAAAAAAATGATAACCTTTCTGTTTTTCAACATCTTCATTGAGATATTATTTATTGTTATTATTCAAGAACTTTGTATTATTTCAGAATTTCAGACGACTCTATGACATACATATAGTTAGCATAGCGACGATCTGCAGATGTAGAGAAAAATGTTAAGCTGTAAATGTAAAACTGTAACTGTAAACCTGTAAAAAATATATATTCCAATTGAAAACTGCAAGGAAATACAAACTTCGGCGCGCCGAATTTAGCTTTCATGTTATTGATTATTTACTTCTTTTTCTCCATTTCCCACAGATAACCGCCGATAGGGATAAGGTTGAGGTAAGCTTTATTCTCTGCGCCGTATACTTGCTGCTGGGCATGGCCGTGATTGCCATGTGCTTCAACCTTATGCAGGTTAGTGGGCTGTACAGATTATATATGAAAGACTTCTAACGCAATGATTATATTCACAGGAGCAGGTCGTCCACAATATTCGGGCCGTTAAGCGAGGTTTCAAGGCCTGCTTCCGATGTCGCAGCTCGTAGAAGGCCTCACAACTGGCTTTGTCGTACAAAATCATACATAATTATCCACTGTTGATGTAGACTTAGGCTAGACTTAAGATAGATATACATATTTATATATAAAGAAAACTCTAGGAAGAATGTGTACACAATAATTGCAGCCAAACAGAGAGATTAAGTAAATCACACTCTACTTTTGACATGGGCTTACATTTAATACGAATACGTATCTGATTTGAATGGCTGTGGCTTGCCATACATTTGGACTAATCTGTTTATGTACAATTAAGATTTCACGGTTTCTAACAACTCCACACCTTGGTCTTGCCCTTCGGCATCATTGCGCATTTTTGCTTTTGCTGGTCCTCTCGTTCCATTCGCCTCTGCTTGGCTAACAGGGTCTTCACCTGGTAGTCCATTTTGAGCGGCTCTGTGACCGCCACCTCCGCGTAGTTGGGCAGAGTGGTGGCCTTCTTGTTCACGCAGGCCTGCTGGAATTGTGTGTTCAGTTCGTGGCCCATGAGCCCCAGAGCGGGCTGGGTCAGCAGGTCGAAGGCCGTGACCTTCAATGCCTTAAATTGGTTCCGCGTCTTTCCTGTCACCTGTTTGCGTGTGATCATCTCCTTAGAGATGGGTGTAATCTTCTTAAGATCCCGGGGTTCCAGTGTCTTCTTGTTGTCCACTATCAGCCTGCGGCTGCGTACAACCACTTTAACTGTCGGACTTAGCCCCTTGGTGGAGGAAACCGTGGATGTCTTTCGCTTCTTTTGCAGAGGCGACCAGACAGTAGGCTTAGTTTTGCTCGGCGTGGCAGCCTTTTTGCGGGAGTAGGTCCGTACCGGCGGAGTCCTTGAGAGCACGGGCTCTTTGGTTTGCACAGTGGCTAGGTTATAGCTGCAAGCTGGTAGGGGAGAGATCCTGGCCTCCAAATTTAGATTGCGACAAGCGGGCACGACCTGCGGCTCGGGAGATGAAGCACAAACCAGGTCCAAATTCAAATCGTGGTCATCTAAAGACGGCATACGGACGGGACGGCAGCGCCCTAGCTCCGGCGTCAGATGCGGCGGAATGTTCTCCTTGCCGACACGGGAATGCACGGAGGACCCACTGGAGGGCGTGCTTTTGGCCAGCGGCGTTGATAAATTAACTGTTTGAGAGAACCGCAAGGGCGTGCTCTTCGCGCCCCTTACCGCGGCGGCTCCTCTTTTGTCTTCTTTTGGTAGCATGCAGCTCTCGGGGCAGCACCGTCGGTTGGGAATGATGTTTTGAAAGGTGATGCGTCCCTTGACGATCTGTGGCATAAACAGCTCGGTCTCGTAGCCCGGACACTCCACCATGACCACTGTTTTGCCGGACAACAGCTTGATATCGAAGCGCGGCTCAGATAGCGATGTAGATACCATGGCGGACGATTTTTGGTACCGAAATGGAAGAGTCGCTAGTCTTGAAAATGTCTCCTAGTGTATAGCTGTGTAAGTTAATGAAATAAACAACTGCAAAGAGTATTTTGAGATAATTTTGACATACCAAAAGGAATGAAGTAAACGAAAATGCTGCTAGTTTTTAGTTAAAAATAGTTAAAAAACATGAAAACCATTTAAAATTGTTAGCGTATTTAAAAACACAGGGTTGCAATTGCTTATCCTGGCGATTTGGTTAGTGGTGGAACTTTGTTAACAGAAGCGATAGTAGTTACCGTTAAAATTTTGATTATAGTTAAACCTAACAGCATTTTGCTCATCAAATGTTAACAATTTCTTTTGTTTATGTAAATCTTGTAATAAATAAGCTAATAGTTTTTTAAATTCGCACACACATAACTACCTAGCGATATCGATATCGATAACACAACTATAAGCACGCGATAGGCACATCACCAAGAGTAAGAGAGCGAAACGGGGCTATATTGCGAACAATTTTACGACTCAAAACTGCAGCTGCTGTTTATTGATGTGAAATTGAAAGAGTGTAAACCAGCTTTTTAATGTGTAATCAGGCCGGAAGTGCCACTAAAGAGTAACCATTTTTGGCCACCAAGGTAGAGGTCTACTGCTAGTTCAGTGCCGTAATCGCAGAGTGAAAGCAAGGCGAAGCCAAAGAAAGTGGATGACAACACCAACACACACACCAACAGCATTTAAATAGTGAAAAATAATTAAATAAGCACAAACAATGGTTAAGTAGCCACCGAGTGCAGTGTGTGTCTTTGTTTTTGCAGTTGCTTATTTGCCACGCGACAGGGCCAAGGCGAATATGTATTTCCGATGATTCATACGCATCTACGATGAAGAGCAGACGGGAAGGAGGTGGTGTTGGTGGCCCCGCAACCACCCCCTTTCCAACCAGCTTAGCTTAGCTCATGCCCCTAAAACATGTTTGATTCGACGTCTATTATCTCATTTCTAAATCCGACTTTGTAGATTCGGTCTTTGTTTGTTGCCTTTCGCCATTCGCTTGGCTTTTTTCTGTTTTCCCCACAAGATACGCTGTATCTGCGGTGTACAAATGGGATTTATGAGCCCCACTTACACGCGCACAAAGAATATCTGCTAAGTAGACCAATCTGTGACCGCAGACATAGTTATCTCGTAGACCAGCATCTGGGGTTACACACAGTGGACTTTGTCTAGCTTGACCGAGTGACCCAGTAAAGAAGAATCCATCTCGAGGGCACGCATAGTCTGCAGTCAAATGCCGATCAGCTGGGCTCTTGTTATCAGCTGCTGGCGTGGGCTTAGGCTTCCCACGCCAATACATTATCAGCTCTTCGAGCGCTGAACAAACAATGGTAATTGAGTAATTGCCACCACCTCCTCTTTGTGTGTTTTCCAGTGAGTAACCTGCAGCTGCTCTCGATGTCGGACCCCTCGAACAACTCCTACTGCCAGGCAGTGGGGAACCGCACTTCGTTTTTCACCAGCGCCTACAATGGCATACCGGAGACCCTGATACTGAACACCATCTTCTGGGTGCTGCTCATCATGCTGTTCACGACGCTGCGTCACCGGGCGGGCGACTTTGGACGTTTGGCGTTGGTCAACAGCAACGGAAGTAAAAAGCGCTGGACGGAGATTTTCTACTCTCGGGCCGCCAGTGTGGTGGACCCGCAACCGAGCACCTCAGCAGCACAAGCGTCGCCGCGACCAAGCTCCGCTTCCCAGCCCTCCGGCGACTCCACGCCCCTGTCCCCCGTGCAGCCGGAGGAGGGTCTCTTCGGCTGGATACGAGTCACGCTGAAGCTGCGCAAGGAAACGATTCTGCTGCACACTGGGCCGGATGCCGTGCACTACTTGTCCTTCCAGCAGCACCTAATGGCCGTCATGGCTCTGGTGACCGTCGTTTCGCTGGCCATCATTCTGCCAGTGAACTTCCTGAACGGACCCACGGACTCGTCGTACGATGTAAATGCATTCGGACGCACAACGATGGCGAATCTGTCGCCGGACTCTCCGTGGCTGTGGGTGCATACGATCGTCACTATTCTGTACATTCCGCTAGTGGTGCTCATCATGCGGCGAGCCTCGGGCAGGAATGCCTTTAAGAAGGCCGCCACCAGGACCATTATGATATCGAACATCTCGTCCAGCGATCGTAATAAGACCGTGGTGCGGAACTACATGCAGGAACTCTTCCCGGACGTCACCATCGAGAACGTGACCATAGCGTATAACATATCGCGGCTATATGTGAGGAATGCGGAGTTTGAGAGAGTGCACGAGGCGCGTTTGTACTGCGAACATCATCGGGATAAGGACACCCTTATGGTAGGTAACCATATCTTAAGGAAAAAATGCCATATTATATATTCTTTTCTTTAAATCCAACAGGCCAAGCCTGACATGTGCTCGTGCAAAAAGGAGAACGCCTACGAGTATTACCAGAGGGAGGAGAGAAAATTGTCAGGGGACGTGGCCCGGCTACGCGCCTCTACGATGAACGAGCCCCTAGACATTGCCTTCCTCACCGTGTCGACTGTACAGGAGGCGCAGAACATTGTGACCCACTTCACGCCAGGCACCTACCGCCAGTGGCACATGATGTTCGCCCCCTCGCCGGATGACCTCTTCTGGGAGAACCTAAACGTGAACAAAAGCCACTGGTACCTGAAGTTCTTCTGCGTGAACGTCGTGCTCTTCTTGGTACTCTTCTTCCTGACCACTCCGGCCATGGTGGTGAACCTATTGAACAGTCGGCCCTGGCTGAAGGATACGGAGGGCAAGATCTCACCACTGGTCTCCGAGTTCTTGCCCACCCTGATGCTGTGGACACTGTCCGCCTTGATGCCCGTGATTGTGGCCATTTCGGACAAGTGGATGGGTCACTACACTCGCTCCAAGCAGAACTACTCGATCATGACCAAGTGCTTTGGCTACTTGTTGCTGATGATCCTGATTTTGCCCTCCCTGGGACTGACCTCGGCCCAGGCGCTGCTGGAGTGGGGATTTACCAACGAGACTGGACGCTGGCAGTGCATTTTCCTCCCGGATCGCGGTTCCTTCTATGTGAACTACATCATCACGGCTGCATTTATCGGTACGGCGCTGGAGCTGCTGCGTTTCCCGGAGTTAATCGTGTACATCTGGTCGCTGCTGAAGGCAAACTCGAAGGCGGAGACTCCCTACATCCGCAAGTCGATCCTGATCGAGTTCCCCTTCGGCACCCACTACGCCTGGACCACGCTCGTCTTCACCATTGCCATCGTATACAGCATCTTCTGCCCCATCATCATGCCCTTTGCCATGGTCTATATCTGTCTGAAGCACTTCGTGGACCGTCACAATCTGTATTTCGCCTACGGACCCTCGAACATGATCTCGCGCAAGGGCGGCAAGATTCACTCGACGGCCGTTACGATGACCAAGTTTTCGGTGGTGATCCTGGTGCTGGTCATGGCCATGCTCTGCTACTTCCGCGGCGACGACGGCATGGCCCGGTTTCTGCTGCTGATCATCACCCTGGCCATCACCCTGACCCTGTTTACGTTCATGTCGCCGATTAAACGCTGTGCGGCTACGCGGCGGCCCAGCATCGTTGAGATTGCCGGACCGGCGCCCATCTACGTGCCGGACGTGCTGCGGGATCACGGGATACGAAGCAGCGGTAGTGTGAGGCCTCCGGTGGCCGGATTCGGGGGCTACGGCTCCGACAGCGTGTCCGAGTACGACAGCTCGCAGTACAGCGTCAACAGCGTGGAGGCGTAAATGGTATTACCGACCGACCCACCGACTGGGATCGGGATATGTCACATTTATATATTTTTGTAAAATATCTAAGGAAGAGAGCCACTGAGAACTTTGCAAGTTGGCGGCTTTGATTTGCACGCGGAGGAGAGAAATTGTGATACCTAAACCAGCCTCAATGTCGTTTTTTATACAAATGTATGACCCTGCAATATTTATTTCTGATCTGTATATATGCCTAATTTCCTAATTTTAACAGTTACCAAAATGTATATACTATAACCTTTAGAGCTTGAAAAAATCGGTTCTCAACACATCGATTTTGATCTTTTAGGAAGAAAAAGTTTTAAATTAATAAATTAAGGAGATGAAATTCATATTGAGATTGTTTTCATATATAAAATAAATTTAATTTTAATTTAATTTAAATTGAAACAGTTTTATGATACCTTTATTCTTTCAAAACCGAATCAGAATCGTTCGTGTTGAAATCGATTTTTTCCCAGCTTTGATATCCTCCTTTGCTGAATGCTTAACAAGGTGATCTGTCGAGGCAAATATTGTAATAATTAAGCCAACACACAGTGCATTATATTATTTTCACGTAATTTTTTTATTTATGGTAAATAAAAAACTATTTAGTTTATGCGTATTCGTTTTACATACAGAGTTACGATTACGAGTTATAATTATTTTTAAATATTTCCATTAGAAAATTAGCCTGCAAGTGTCCTCCTCCCTTCGAATTAATTAATTGAAGGAGAATCATCAATTATCCATTAAACTGTAAACCGAATACAATTAATCTTTCTGCCTTCTGGTTTTTATTTTATTTTTTTGCAATCACTGTGAATTGAAATTAAAACGCTTAATTTATTGGTTGATAAGGTAACTTACAAAAAGAGAACTGTAGCAACTAGACTACCAATAGCGGGGAGGGCCTTGTGGTAAATGATCTACACAGTTATAGAAGAAACGCAACCAGAACTCCTTGAACATTTCATCCGACTTTTAGTATGTATGCATTTATGGTGAATAAGAATTACAATCGAATCGAATAGTGGATGTGTGACCTAGGCCACATAGTTGTATTGGTTCTGGTTGTCCTTGTCCCGTTCCATATAGTCGCGATCGATGAGCGACTCGATGCGTTTCTTTAAGTCCGCAGGCTGCATGGAAGTAGAGAACAACAAATACAAATTAGGAATGACAAAAAAATAATGAATGCGGACATCGAATAGACTAGGATATTTTGAAAATATTGAAAAATACAAATTTGAAGCACTATTTTTTGTCCTTTTTGCAATGTACAAAAAAAAAACTAAACTAAAAAACATATTTTGCAAATTTCGAGAAAATAATCATTGGAGGAGTAAACTGCTGTGAGGAGCATGTCTTTTCAGTGATTTAACTTCGATCAAATATCAAAAAATCCTTTTAAACACTTATAGAACACAAGTTAAGGAAAGTACATTTTGATTTTTTGTAACGGTTACATGAGTCAACCCCCTTAAACACTCACCTTGACCGGGAAGGTGAGCTGATTAAACAACTCGGTGATGAGTAGGTTGTGGCTTAGCGTTTTTCGCATTTTCATTATGCGCACAATGGCGGCATCAATTTGATACTGGCGATCCTGGAAAACGCGCTCCTCTGTGGCCTTCTGTTCCTCATTCTGAAAAATATAATAAAATATAAGAAGCAGGAACCAGCTAATAATAATGTGCCCTTACAGTCTCCTTCATTTGAATCTGATTGATCTTGATGCGGAACAGCTTGTTTGTGAACTCATTACTGAAATCAAACTGATCGCCATTCTCGATATCACGACCTTTCGGTGTTTTCGTAATGACCCGGGCGCGTCCACAAGCCAGAGACTGAAGCGTTCGGCGCAGCTCTCCATCCTCGATGCTGGTGGCGGCCAGAATCTCCTCGTAGCTAAGGACTGGCTTATCGTTGAACAGCAGCAAGACCAACGCTTGAAACAGCGAGACCATCAGCTCCTTGGGACCCTAAAGAAGCAATAAGGTATGAATTTCTAGACAATCAAACCAGAGTAGACTCTCCTTACCGCATCAAACTGCGCCCGCAGCATGCAGTTGCCCAGCGTTGGCTGCCACTGCAACTTTCGGCCACTGTGTTTCTCCAAGTAAAACTTATTGAATATCTGCTGCGGATTGATGAACTGGGGCGGCATGGTGACCTCTGTGGGGGCATACGTGGGCCAATAACCCATGGTTAATATGCTCACGCACAGGTCGAGGTTATGGACGTCCCTGTTATTGCTTAACGCATGGCCGCGGAACGCAATGTTGATGTCCCGGCTCAGTTCCATGTCCTTGAACATGCCCTCCAGCTTGGACGTGAAGCCGCCGCCGCACTCTTGCTTCAGCTTGGACAGCATACTCTTCTCGGAGTCCACCGAGGCCGACTTGCCCACCAGCAATCGCTTGGCCAAGTCCTGCAGGAAAAATTTAACTTAATTAAATGCAAAGGTTAACCGTTGAGGACACCCACCTTTTTGTAAAACGCCTCAAACACATCCTTGCCGTGTATGAAGCGGAAAAGAACCATTATCTTATCCAAGGTCTTCTCCAGCTCCTCGTCGGTGGTGCCCTTGTTGCCAGAGCGCAGCTTCATGTCCACATATTTAGCTAATGGAGGAAGCGGATTGGTTACATGTCTCGGAAGAGCAGGCAATGATAATGGAAACCTACCAATGAGCTCGGCCGGCTTGTTGGCACGCTGATTGATAAAGAACTCGAAGGCCTCGCGCAACGAGTTTGTGAACTTCTCGTTGTGCTCAAAGCAGTTGCGAACGATGACATCCATTTTGTCCTTGAAGTCCAGCAGGTCCTGGACCATGCTCTTGTCCTTCTCCGGATCGATGACAATAGTGCGTCCTTTTTTCTGTAGGAAAAGAGTAAAAATGATTCGAATTAGGGCCCCAAAGAATAATCCTCACCTTTATAAATCCATTGAAGTTGCCGCAAAGCTCTGAAGTTCCGTTTTTGACCCGGCTCAGCAGGCCGTACAACAGGGTTAGGTCACTCAGTCTGTTGTCCTCCAACAGCGAGTCCAGGCCCTTTTGCAATATGGCTGTCAGGTGTTCGGCCAGCAGCTCCTTCTCCACATTGTATATCAGAGGATGCCTGCGGAAATAGTCATTGTAATAACCATAATTCGATAAGAAAACAAATGGTTTGGCACGTACTTTGTGCTCGAGTCCAGATAGTGCAGCAAGCGCTCGTTCTCCTCCGCCAGACGCTTGTTGACGTGCTGCAAGTACTCGGGCACCTCCAGCTCCTGCATCTTGCGTTGACTCTCAGCCTTGTACAGTTGATTGGTGGCATCGAGGAACTTCTCCTCGAACGAGCTGGTGTATATCTGCAGGTCGCACAGCATGCGAACCAGACTCTTCAGCAGGCCGCGATCCACGGTCGAGCCCTGGCGCTCCTTCTCGATCAGCGTTAGCAGACCGTCCACGGTCCGCTTCTGGACGACGCTGTTCTGGGCAAAGTGGATGCGAAAGAGGTCCAGCCCCATGTCCCAAATCGAGTGAATCGACGAGTTCTGCAGCACATAGGTCCGGTCCATGTACAGGAATATGCTGCGAATCATGATCATCTGCTGGCAGAACGACAGCCACCAGTGGTTGATCTTTTCCAGCAGGACCTGCAATGACATTCGTTGTTGGGATCGAGAGCATTCCCCCTACTCATAGCTAACAACTTACCAGCTTGTCCATGCTGCCGCCGGTCAGCTCCTTGAGCTTTATGTTGCGCTTCACGTGCTGCTCAGTCAGTTCCTTGAGTTTCGTATACAGCTGCGCGTCCATCTTATGGCTGCACATGTTCACCACCGCCTGGTAGAGTTCCTCCAGCGAATATTTAATGGGTTTCGAGAGCTGAATGGCAATAACAGCCTCCTCGAGCTTCACGTACGTGTCCTCTGAATAGTTGTCTGGCAGTGTGGGCTTAGCTACGGATGCAAATGGGTCAAGTGGGGGATATTAAAGGCGTGACCACACACTTACCCTTAAAGTTCTTTATCACTATTTTCTTCACATCGCCCGGCTTGCTGTTGTGAATGGCCCCCATGCGATTGAGGAGGTTTGAGGTAGTTGACGCCGCGCGAATCTCGCCATGGTGGCCGCCGCCCAGCTTGGAGAAGTTTGGCAGGCGTTCGCCGTTGGTCGAGGCGGAGTTCATGTTTTGGGCGGCAAAGGCGCTACGGCCAAGGCTCGAGGCGGCGGCAGCTGCAGCGGCGGCGGCGTTCTCGGCCTTCTTCAGGCAGGCGGCGATATTCTCGGTGTTCTCGTTTGGCTCAGTTGTGTCCATGGGCTTGTACTTCTTGGCCGCGCTCATAGCTTGGGCCCCAGCTGGCCGCAGGGTTGATTGCGTGCGCCTCCGGCCGGTCTCCTCGCCTCTCCGCCTCTACTCCTGCTGTAGCGACTCCTTTTCCTGCACCGGTTTGGCTTTGTTCTGCACGGAGCGTTGGTGTACTGTTTGCAGGCACTATTCGCACATATTTATAATATAATTCGCTGGTTACTTACGTGTTTGAAGAACAGCAGCGACCTAAAATTATGTTTTTCTCACGATTTTTGCACTTGGCCGTCAACAAATTGGCAACTCTCGACCTCAAGGCAAACGCACTATTCTGGCAATCTCCGGACGCAGAGTGGCCGTTTTTGGACTGTCACTTCCCAGGTGCTAGCAATGTTGATAGGACTATCCAAATTAAGACAGGTTAGCAATTATAATGTCGCTGCTTGCATTATTTGGATTTTTGGTGCATGCGGAAAATATTGCTTTGTAGTAAGAATGTGACCAGACGCAAACTTGGCTTTCCCCCTAAAAAAAAAATCTAAAACTAAACCCCGGAAATTATACTAAAGTATCGAAAAAAAAACCAGCAGCGTCGAGGGGCAAGCGGTCGTCGATAATAGACGAAGTTTTTAAACAAACAAAAACAAACGAATTTATCCTATTTTAGCCTAATTTTTAAATAATACATGCTAAAAAAAAAGCATCTAAATTTCCCTCTACAAATTCTTCCTGCTAGGACCGTCAAAAAACACCTAAATCTAGAGCCCTGTTAAACTCCTTTACTGTTAGTTGGGTTAACATTGTTTAACGCTGTTAAAGCGGATGTCAGATGTTTTTAATTTTTTAAATTGACGATTTTTACTTATTTATGAAAGGTAAGTGTAAAATTAACCATTTATTCGGTTACAAATCCAAGCGAATAGTGAAAATTCACATATGTTTACCACTTCCCAGCTTTCTCCTAACGGCGCTGGCAAGATGAAGGCAAAAGAGGCAAACAAGAAAAAGAAGCCGGAAAGGAAAATAAATGCTGCGAGCTATCCGGCCAAAAGGATTCCTAGCAATGCCCTGAAACGCACTCTGGAGATCGCAACCAATCCCATTGACAGCTTTTGGCTGAACAAGAACACATCGTGCGTTCGAGCTATTAACTACGAGCTATACTACGGCAAGAGCCGCTCGCCCACCAATGAGAAGCTGCGTCTGGCCAGGAATTGCCTCATGCAGCGTGACTACAAGAACCTGGCCAAGCTGCTGGCCTCCAACCTTGCCGGGGACACTGTTCTGCAGAGGGATTCGTACGCTGTATTCGCGGAATATGCTGAGATACTCAAAAAGTTCACAAAACTAAAGTCGAAAATTGTTGACAAGGCTACTGAAAGACCTCCAGAGGGAGCACAACCACCAAGTCCTAGCCCAGACTCGTTAGATATTGTAATTCAACCCATGTAATACCACAATTAAAAGCAGCTCTTGTATTTTTGGTAAAAACACAACCTTATATATGTGTATATTTATTAAGCGTTATGTTCTTCCTTTTATTTTTGACTTAAATATAATATCAATAAGTTTTAAGGTTTTGCTAAATAAATACTGAAACGTGTGTACAAAATATGTGTGTGTTTGGAAAGAAAAAGGTGTGGTTTGTGTCTTACGAAAATTATTATGTACAGTGTAGGTAGGTTTCCTTTTAAAAAACGATCATATGTATGTGTGTGTGTAGTCAAAACAAGTCTAGAATCTATGTAGATGATACCTTGGTTTGTTCTTTGACAGCGCTATAATTTGTAATTTGTATTATTTTTTTCTTTTTATATATTGGGTACTTCTTAATCGGTAACAATTTCTAGGTACAAAGGGGCCAAATTACGCTCAAATCTCTTGGTATATATAAGCATTGGGTTCGCTATAAGGTTAGTTTAGCTTTTGGATAATTTGTTATTCTCTCTTAACGTTTGTTTTATAAACACTCTCGTCATTAATGCTTCCTCCCATCAACAACACATTTAGAATCCAGGTCGGGCCTCCTCCAGTGGATAGTTTCGTCAGTATCGGTATATATGGCAGCATATATGTAGTTTAAGCATACAATACACATCATTTCAACTCCACTCCCCCTTGACAATGAGTAACTTTTGCGCACAGCGTGTTTCGGGCTAAGATAAGGTTAGATTTTAAAGCTTAACACAACAAGATCAGGGAATTGAAATACGAATGAGTAAGATGACTCCTCTCTTGAGACACGTTTACATATTTAGTCTTGGGCAAAGCAAATATAAATAGTCGCACGCTTTGTGATAAAATATAATAAATAAAAAAACTTGCCTTATGTTTCATTAGAGTTTAAAAAGACGCATACACCCCACACACATCTATATATATATATGTATCTATATATCTATATACAATCACGCTTGGCCAGCAGAACGGCGATTAGTCGGGCAGCATGTGGACGAAGCTGACGGGAAACATGCCCCTTCTCGACGGCTGTCCCTCGATAGTGCCCTCCATCCAGTTGTCGTCGTCCGTGCGCTCGTTAAGCACGATCAGGATCTCGCCCTCCTTGAACTCCAGCTCGTCATCGTTGTCCGCCACGCAGTCGTACAGAGCTCGGCATCGTCGCTGGCCATTCTTTAATGATAAAGAGAGTATTCGAATTAGGGTACTTCCGCAAGTAAGGATTCCATGAAATTCCACTTACATAATGGAATTTTCCGCCTGGTCCTGAACCGCCGCCGCCTCCCGTCTTCGAGGGATTGTCTGGCGATGAATTAAGCCGATCGTTGTCACTCGATGACACATTCGACTCGGCGGAATGATCCAGTCCGCCGCCAGAGCTGTCCATGTCCGTGTGCCAGGACTCGTAGTCAGTGAAGTTGGCAGACTGATTAATTAGCTGCAAGGATGTGGCAAGGCATACGCATTAGTCATACTGAACGATCTTTCCTTTAAGTCAGCGAAAACTCAGATAGAACACAGAGAAATATAGAGTGAGTATGGGCGCTGGCGCATGGGTTATGGGGTTAGAGCTTTGCCGAGAGATGCACAAAACGAGACACTTAGTAGAGAAACAACAACAGCAGCAACGGCCACAACGAGAATATGTTTCAATCAAAGAATGAAAGTGCAAATGAGCGAAGGTGCTTGCCATTTACCGTCTCCTCGCTGGACTGGCATCTCAGTGCGTTGTGTTGCTTGCGCTGCATATGGTTTGTTTGTTTGTTTGTGCAATCCAAGTGCGGATGGATCAGAGATCAAATACAGAGAGAGGTACACGGGTTTTATACGGGCTATAGGTCCTTGGAAAATCACCCACTACTTAGGAATTTCGAGAGAACTTACCTTGCGAGGAGGCGCCACCGGACCCTCGTCCATAGAGCTGATGCTCTCGTTCGATTGTCCGTTGGAAATTTCACGTTCTGCCAAGTAGAAAAAGTGAGTCGAGTCCTACAATTCGCTGAAAAAGGTAATAAAAGTACCAACCTGATGGCGGTCCTGGCGGTGGAATCTTTGGCCGCGTCAAGGCCGATTTGTCCACGTGCTTCAGCGTTGGCAACTCCCCGGTGGGCGGCAGGACCAGTTTTGCCCCAGCCAGATGGATATTCCTGTTGAGCGACTCGCCGCTGGGCGAACGCTTATGGCCAAAGGTGGTCATGACGGGCATGAGGCTATTGCTGCTCCCATTGCCCGATCCACCCGGGTCCTGTGACACTCCATACGAACCGTATCCTCCGCCTCCCCTCGGACTGCCTTCCACACTGCGCAGATGCGGCAGGGTGCCGTAGGCCACGTCCAGCGACTGATTCTTGTGATTGATGGCGCGAATGTCGCTGGCATCGAAGTTCTGCGAGTGCCGCGGCGGATGGGGCAACGTGCCATAAAAGGAGCTGGATGAGGCGCTGCCCAATGTGCCGGGCGGGGGTGCCGGAGCTGTACGCTTCTTCAGAGAGTTCATATTGGCCGTGGACGTAGATTTCCGGGCCCCGCCCGGCACATGCCCACTGCTCATCTCGCTCTGCATATTCAGGCTGTTCCTCGCCGCCCGAACGCTCTGGCTAGAGGCAGAGCTGGGACTGGAGCCACCATTACCGGCGCCGCCAACATTGCTGGCACTGCCCAGGTACTGGCCCACGCTGATGTGCTGCTTGGGCGAAGTCCCAGCCGACTGGGTGTAGCTGGGCAGCCCCGAAGGCAGCGTGAACTGGCGGCTGGGACAGTTGGCGATTGGACTAGAACTGGACTGTATGGAGTCGCAAGTGGAGGAACGTGAGCGCAGAACGGGCGAGTCCCCGCCAGCAAAACTGGGGGGACGCGAGCGGGATTTCTGCAAGCAAACGAAAAGGAATCAGCTTTAGAGTTTCGTCAGAATTAAAAGCGTAACTTACGCGCTCATCGATGACAGTTTCGTCGTCACTAAAGTCCGTGGAACCGTCCTCGTTGGGCAGATTCCAGTCGGTGTTGATGTGGTCGAAGGCGCTCTTCTCCCGCTTTATGGCACACTCGATCTGTGGCAAAGAAATCAAAAGGATAATGGGGAATCCACTGGATTAGGGGAGATGAACTTACAAGCTCCTTGCAACCATTGTGTCCCATCTCTTTGGCAATGTCCAGCGCTGTCTTGTTCTGCGAGTTCTTCAGCTCGTAGTCCGCCCCCGAGCGCAGCAGCAGCTTCATGCACTCGCGGCGATCGTGAAGGGCGCACAAGTGTAGCGCCGTATTCTTCCCTGTCACGTCCAGCAGACCGGCCGGATTGGTGGCCTTGTTGAGACCCTTGAGCGGCATATTCTGGATGAGAAAGTCGACAATGTGCAGCGTAGAGCCCATCTCGCGCAGCACGGCCAAATGGAGGGCGGTCTCTCCGGCATCCGAGCTGGGCAAACAGCAGGTGAGATCGGCTCCCTCGGCCCACACCTGCAGCAGCTGGCTCATGTCCGCATTGACCACCGCCTGCTCCAGGTCGCAGCGCAGATCGTTGTCATCGGAGCAGGTCCGCATCACATAGCGCTTGGCCACATACTTGGCGCGGATGAAGTCGTACCGTTCCTCCCTGGAAATACATGCAATCAAAGCCATAAGTTTTAATGGTCTAGCCAGGAACTGGAGAGTGGGACTCACATGCTGCTCTCGTGTTGGAGCTTGCCTCTGCCCAGCTTCGCCTCCATGATGTCATTCAGCGTGCTGTTGCCCATGGCCCGAGCGATAAGCAGGTTGGCCGTGGTCAGGTTGTCAAGCGTGAGGCTCTGGATGCGCGAGTGATGCACGCCCAGGTCGCGATGCACGCCCGAGCACTGAATGCACACCAGAATGCCAAAGTTCAAGCTGATCCACGTGACGTCATTGCGGGATCCACAGTCGCAGCAGCGATCGTTGCCCGGCAACAGCTGGACGTAGCGAATGACCGTCTTCTGCAGCTCCACCAGGCTGGGGCTCATCTGGGGATTGGCATGCTGGAAGGCCTTGGTCAGGGCCTTCTCCTTGCAGTTGACCAGCACGGCCATCCAAGCCTTCTGGTCGCCATCATCTTCGGCTTGAAAGTGATACGGACGATTGTCTGCAAGCAGGGAAAGTGTTGATCTTGGAGGAAGAAGGACGCAGCGGGTCAGTACTTACAGCTAATTAGATCAAAGCCGCGCTTGTCATCCGGCACCGGCTTGATCTGGCAGGTTAGCAGATTGACGCGTGTCGGCGGCTTGGTCTCGTCCGCATGGAAGATATCCAGAAAGCCATCGCTAGTCACCCGGCAGCGTCGCTTTTGCCACACGCGGCGCACCTTACCCTCGCTCTTCTTAAGCAGATGGCCTTGCCGGGTGACACCGTGGTGCTTGTCGCCCTGCAACTGGTGGAGGGAGTAGCCCGCTCCTCCGCCTCGGTTCTCCGACGGCGGTACGTTATCGACCCGCTCGAAATCCGGAGTGCTGCGCAGCACGGATCGCAGGTCCAACAGACTGCGTCTATCCTCGTCCTGCTTCTGCTTGATCTCGTGCAGCTTCTCGCTCAGATCACCGATATAAGTGCCAAAGTGTTCGATTGTCTGTAGGCCATCTTTAAAGTAGCTGTGGACGGGAAGAGCGCAGGTGTCTCATTAGTATGCACAAATGGTGCAATCCCCCTCGTAGGCAGAGTGCCAATACTCACTTGCTAAGCGCGTGATAATACTCGATAAAGTGCTGCAGCAGCTCGATGCCCGTCTTGGTCTTGATGTCCTTGTACTTGAGCAAATACTCGCAGGTCTGCAGCTGGTAGAGGCGACGCTCCTTTTCCATCTCTTCGGCCACCACGGCGGCATCGATCTCCGTGCGCACCATGCCCGCTTCCTTGGCCTGGGCCTTCTTCTCCTTCTCGATCTTTATGAACTTCGCCTCGTAGTCCTTGGCCGCCTTGTCAAATGGGCGCTTCATGTCGCCCTTGACGCCGCGCAGCTCGCTCTTCAGCATGGAGTCCACCGGAAACATCACAATGTTGTTGATGTTCTGCATCTGTAAACAGAAACACGAAATGGGTCAGAGATAGTGCTGGACGCGAACCAGTGATATCTACCAGAGTCTTCATCAAGGCACTCAGCTCCTTGGTGACCACACTGAACTTGAGGATGGCGGCGCCAATGTCCGGATCATCCTGCTCGATAACCTTGCCGCCCAGCCGCTCCAGGGAGCGCACCATGAACATCTCATTGTCCACATGGGCTGAAAATTAAGAGAATAAGTTGCAAACACCAAAGGCTCTATCTCAGACTCTGTACTCACTTATCCCAGAGTTGTGTATGGCCTTGACCGCCTTTTTTAGCTTGGTGAGACCCTCGCGATCGAACTCCAAGCGCTGCAAGAAGAGAATAGTTATCTTTTAAGTTTATGTTTTATTTATTTTCAGGCCTTCCTGTGAGTCATCTTTAAAAATTAACCTTGCGAGTTGCAAAGGAGCAGCCACAGTACATGACCAAGCTCGCCCGAAAAAGGGAAGACAAAATAATAAAGGAAACGCCACCGATGGTCGCCAAATGAACAATACTCACAGATTGAGTGAGCGTCAATATCGACGGCATTAGGTATTCAGTGCGCCTCTTGAACCCTTGTGCCCCCTCCGGCGGTGTATTCCCCCACGTTTTATGGCACTGGCTAATTGAAAATGTGCGACAAGGTCACTTCTATTATTAAACTTAATAACAGAACGAGCCGCTGCCCCATTTGAAATGCAGCCGCATGCACCAATTAAGACTCGAAAAATACTGATTTTCAGTACGTTTCCCCATAAAACACGCCCCTCTTTTCGAGTATTATTGGTTTATATACAACGAGTTGTAATGTTTAGACGAGACGGAACCCCATAAAACATGATTATTTCAATCCGTTTCCAGAAGTTTGTTTGAGTTTGCTCCCCCCATTATTGACCCATTGACTTTCCCCAATTGCCTTCAATTCAAAATGTTGTTCTTTGAAATATTGAATTAGACGCCGAGGAATACGAGAAATGGCCTGGGAATCACACGGAAATGGACTCAGTATGAAACATGAACTCCACGCAACCAACTGGACAATAAATACTTCTTTAGATTAGATTAAATTTTATTGTAAAGGCAGCTCTCCAGGAAAGCACAATTGTGTGCTATTGCAATTCGATCCGCAGCGATAAATGGCAAACATCTGGGGACAAGCGAACTCCGCTCCGCTCTAGAAGATTACTCATGAGTAGATTAGGAGCTGTAAATTATTGGGAATGCTAACAACGCACGCCTAGAACAAAAACGCAAACAATCAAGAAAGGAAGCTAACTTCGGGAAGCCGAAACTTGTATACCCTTACAATTTTCAATAGAATCATAGAATCAAAAATTCATTAATTTCAATTCGAAAAGCTTTTTTTTTTTTAAAGAAATCAAAAATCGGAAACGGCTCTTTCAATGCTTTGCAAGCTTCTGAATAAAACTATAATACCCTGCAAGGGTATAGAAAAGCCAAAGAGAAGCCGGCTTGCCTCTCTCGACCAGTTTTTTGCTGTTTTGATAACAAAAGATGCTAATTTTAAACAAGTCAAAGCCCCAGAAGAAGGCTGAAACCGCAGCATTTTGTTAGTAAGGCGGCTAAATGAATGAAAAATACAGAGAAACTCGGAGCTGAACCGAATTAAATTTCGTTTTAGACAGTTTTACAGTTGCTCCCAATATAATAAACACGCAATGGGAGAGACAAGCCGAAAAAAATGAAATAAAACTCATTTAACTGGCTGAATGGAGGTCACCGGCAGTCCGCCCGGGCTACACCAAAAATCCATCAACGAAATTAAATATTAAATGCTGTGATGTGGTGTGTCCAAGAAGGCGGCGCACCGTGGCCCTCTGTTTTGGAGAAGTGGGAATGACGCGACGACGACCGCCTCTTGGTTCCAATAAATCTAAGTCTAATTTTGTTTAGCCGGGAGCTGCATTTGCCGGGGGAATTGGAGCATACGTATACATATACGCATTGCATAATGCCAGCCAGTCTCGGAATCGGGCCACTCAAGGGGAAATTGTAGTGACAAAACCGTTGATGAGTTCTGCTCCGGCTCCACAAACCAAGTGCCTGGCTAAGCAGACGGGAATAGCTCTCGCAACGCCCTCGCCTTGGCTCGCTCTAGCTTTTCTTATCAAAGGCCTTTTCCGGCCGCATATATGAACGTTCATATATGCGTTGAATGCTTTTCTTTATCAGAGGGAGCGGGAGCTATGATTCTATATGGAGACAGGCTCCCTCAGCTGCTCCGACTAAATATAGAAATTGCAGCATGCTCGTGTGGCAACAACCACTCCCACTCCGACTCTCCTCTTCTGCTGTGCCCGCTCCCATCTGCATTGATTTAGCCAGGAATGCACTTTGCATTTTCATCAAACTATTTCTGTGGAACAGAGAAAAACCACCTTGCAGGCGGTTCTCGAGAGAAAGAGAGGGGCCAGCTGGTGGCCGAGAGGGAGAGCGAGAGCGTCAGAATAACAGGCGGTGGCTCATTTTGGCGCCGAGCCAATTTACAAATCATTTCGCTCCTCTTCCTGCCTTCCCCCCTGTGCAAATAAAAATCATCATCGTTTTGCTGGGGGCGTCGTCTACGTCTACCACGTTTGCTGCAGTATTGCACGGCCAAACCGTATGGTCATGCTCCGGTTTTCACTTTCACGGAATTTCTTGGAATTCGATTTTGGGTTTGAATGTTTTCTACGCAGTACATAAGGATTATAGAACCTAAGAGGCATTTTTAATATATTTTTAAACATTCAACAGGAAAAATTGTATCAAAATTATTCGATATGAAACTATAGGCCAATGTATTTTTAATGAGCATTTTTAATTTATTCAGATTTGAAGCAAGAGGAAAAAAGGCACGACTATTAACAGTAGAATTATTGTATAATTATTATTGTATGCACATTGTATCCATCAGATACAAAACTTCTTGTGATAGTTCATTAGATACTATAGTTGTATAGTTGAAATGTCTCGATGGCTTATCAACTCATTTATCCAAATATAATTCAAGATGAAGTGGCTTTTCCCAAGAATGGTGCTTATCTTGGTATGATTAAATGGGTTCTTTTATTTTCACGCTTTAACAAATGACCAAATATATCAATTCTTTCCGCTTTCTATGATTGTGAATCTTGGAACTCGCCCTACGGAAGAATTCTGACATCACGACCTAGTTAACTATTGCTCCAAAAATACTTCAAGAAACTATTTCCATCGTTTATGGCTCAACATAGCTATTTTCTCCTAGATTGAGTCTCAAAATCCCTTGAAGAATTCGACACGAAATCGTTCCAATTCTGGGTAAGACTAATTCCTAATCCCAGAACACACCTGCTTATTCCGTGAATTGTTTATCGGAGCCACCTTGAACTTTTGTTTTGATTTGCGAACCCGGAGAGAAATGGCTGCCAGGGGATAAAGGGAAACCGTGGGCTACCTGAGGGACATTGAGAACAAAGTATACCGAGCCTCAAGGCTCTCCAGCTCACCTCTTCCAGCACGCCAACGGTGTAGCGGCAATCGGGCATCCGGGAGGCAAAGGTGGAGGTGGTGGGCGAGCTGTAATCGGAGCGCGTCTCCTCCACGAACTCGGACACGGCTATCAGGGATGGCGGCATTTTGCTCAGGATACGAATCTTAACTCACAGACACAAACACACACACACACACACACGCGACACTGACACACACCAACTCACGCCCAAGGCCGTGGCAAGGAGCGAGTGGTGGGAGAGGTAGAGCGGGACAGCGAGTAGAAACGAAACAAGGATAACGCCTCTGCACTATACGTGTCTCTGCGCGATTATTCACTCCGGATTGTGATTGTTATTGTCGCCACTAGCACTTTCCCTGGAACTACTGCAATCCGCAAACATATATCCACGCACTGGCGTTCTCATCCTCTCGCGATTTGGGGTTTTTCAGCTTTTGCTGGTACTGCGAGCAGCGCAATTAACGCTGGCAAAGGGAAGTGCGCAGTGCCCGGGCGGCGGGGCCATTAACAGCTAGCCACCTGGCAGGTTCTGGAGCAGGCACTCGGACGCGGATTCGCGGCACTAAACATGGTCGACCCAGCCGTAGATGTGATTTAACGCTTTTTGCTTTATTGCGATTTTGTGCTGCTGGCGTCTCTCTCGTTGTACAGTGTGATTGTTGTTGCCTTATCGATAGCCCTGGCTATTGCTATCGCTGGCCTATCGGGGCGCAGCCGTCTATCGATAGCGCCTGCTCATAACTGCGCTGAAAATACTGTGTTTATCGAGCAGAAACGCGGTGTGCATTTCCCAGCATTTTCTGGCATTTGCAATTTAATCTAAGATTGGAATAAAATGGCTGGCAAGCGGCAGGCCACCACGAACCTGAACCACGACAACTGGGACCAAGAAGAGGAGCCCGAGGAGCGCGGTGTCTTCCGCCAGGCCCCCGAGGATGTGCTCAAGACACGCAATATCAAGAAGGCGGCGCGCCGCATGGTTACCGGCGGACCCACCGCCGGCACCGAGGACGCCCCGGCTGAGACGAAGAGCGTGTTTAGCGGATTTTCAGGTGAGCCTGCAGCCGCATTTACAGTGCTGTGAGCTTGGATTAACAAATTAACCTCTTTCAGGTTTCGGCAAACCGAATACAATAGGTGGCGCGAAATCGCCCTTCTCCTTCCTAGACAATCTGTCGGCACCCAAAGCCACTTCTACGGCTACCACCACCACCAGTGCGGCCGCAAAGCCCATGTTTTCGTTCAGTTCGCCTGCGACCGACAAGCCGGCCACAAACATTTTTGGGAGCAGCAGCAGCGGCATTACCACGACCACCGATGCCGCCAAGCCAACGACTTCCATATTCGGCACCATATCAAACGCCAAGAAGGAGAGTAGCGAGTCCTTGTCGTCCGTAGTCAAGTCGTCACCTTCCAGCACCAAGTCGGGAAGCGCCATCGCCAACGTCGTCGCGTCAAGCTCCAGCAACAGCGAATCCCAGTACCACGAGGCCGTGGCCGAGTTGAACAAGTCCATCTTAAAGTTTCTTCAGGAGGAATTGAAAAAGAGCGTGTACTGCATTCTGACCCCAGTATTTGAGGGCTACGCGGAGCACCTGAAGAAGCTGAAGGACACTCCTTCGGAACCTGTTGTGCCGTTGCCATCTGTTGCTGCTTCCAGCGCCTCGCCCGCAACCAAGCCAACTGCCACATTTTCCTTAGGCAAGCCCAGCGCTCCTATCGGCGGCACCACATCGCCGTTCGCCAAGGCGGCGAACTGCACAGTTACCAGTGGTGGGACGACCACCACATCCACCACGCCCATGTTCTCCTTCGGCACGACCGCATCCAGCGTTTCGCCGTCGACAGCCGCCAATCCCCCAGCTCCCGCCGCCACCAGCATCTTTGGTTTTTCTTCCAAGCCAGCCAGCGAGGCTAAAGCCACGGAAGATGTCCCCAAACCCGGGGGCCTATTCAATTTCCTGCCCACAGAGAGTAGCTCCAAGAAGAGCGAAACTTTGTTTTCCGCAAAAAAGAATGACTTTTCATTTTCCTCCAAAAACGATGAGCCCGTGGTCTCGCCGCCGAAAACAAACGGCTTTAGCTTTGGACTAAAGAGCAACAATGAAGAGAAGCCGGGTTGTTCCCAATTCTCGGGCTTTGGCAAGCCAGCCGAGGCAGCTGGAGCTGGTGCTCCATCGGGATTTTCTTTCAGTTCAGGTTCTACGCCCTTCTCCTTTGGCAACATCAAGCCACCAGTTGCAGCAGCAACAGCTGTTGCCGACGAAGAGGCTCAGGAGGATGAAGACAAGCCGCCAAAGGTGGAGTTCACACAGGTAAATAGACTTCTTTGTTCGTTGCTGCTTAAATGCAAACTAACTAGACTTATTTGTTGAACAGGTCAAAGAGGACGATGCCATATATTCAAAGCGCTGCAAGGTGTATATAAAAAAGGACTCTGAATACGTTGACCGCGGCATTGGCACACTGTACTTGAAGCCAATCCAGGACTCGGAGAAGACACAGCTGGTGGTGCGGGCGGACACAAATCTGGGTAACATTCTAATCAACCTCATACTGAGCGACGGGATGCCCTGCAATCGGCAGGGCAAGAACAACGTTTTAATGGTGTGGATGCCCACGCCCGAGGAGGCCAAGGCCACGATACTGCTGCGCGTGAAGACTGGCGAGGAGGCCGATGACTTGCTGAACGAGATCAAGAAGCACATCAAGTAGGGGTACCCAAACAAGCGTACATTTCAATGTTGTTTCATTTTTTATATATATTATACATAATTATACATAACTACGAACTCCTGAAAATAAAACAAACAATAATGTACGCCAGATCACTCGATTGTGTCTACGAGAATCCTTGAATCCCTCAGATCCTTGATGTTGACATTTAGGCATCTGACCTCGTCGCCGGAATCGTCCAGGCTGGTTGAGTATTGGCTCAAGATGCGCTTGAACTCTGAGGGGTAGGCTGAAGGTAAAAATTAAAGAGATACTTCAAGCACTAAACTTATTCGGCTGCCTTACAAATGATTTCCAGTGTGATGACTTTAGTGCGGCGGTTGACGTAGCTGCAGTTGCCAGCTATGAAATCGGTGCTTCCCAAGCCTGGATTCCCCTTGACCTTCGACAGTTTGAAGATTATGGAATCGCCCCGATTCGGCAAGTCGTCCAACGGTATTGAGCTCCGCATCATATCGCGAATAATGTTCGACGAACGTGACTTTTTCGGTTCTGCAAGAAAAACAATTCGTACTTCGCACATGTGCCAGTTGGGACTGGGACTTACCTTCAGTGGGAGCCACTGCCTGCACATCGGAGTCGGAGTCGTCCGCATTGGTGTCATCCAAGACCATAACATCGTCGTCGTCGGAATCGGAAGACAAACTCTGCGCACAAAAGCGAGCCGGGGGAAGAGGGACACCAGAAGATGGTAAAATGTCCTTTGGTTCAACTTTCTCCTCAATTTGAGAGGTTTCCGTTTCAGTAACACTGGTGACATCGACAGTTTCTTCCGGCTCCTCATCCTGTTTATCCGCTTTTGGCTCTGCCTTTGAGAGCTCAGATGCTTCTTCATCCGCAAGCAGTGGCTCCTCTTCAATGTTTACGTCGGCTGTTGTCTCCCCTTTAATGTCCACGTCAGCTGTTGTCTCCTCAGGCTTTTTTGTGGCCACCGGGTCCAAATGAAACCCGTTGGGCGGCTTAATTTCAATATTCTCAATTATAACAACGTTGTTCTTCTTAGCTGGAAGTTGGAAAGTGCGTGCAGTGTTGGAGTCCAGCTCCATGAGCGGGCAGCGGAACACGATGGGTGGAGGAGCTAGGACCTCATTTTGTGGAGCAGGTTCCTGTTCTAGGGTCTCTTGATTCGCTGCTGCCGCCACTACCGATTTATTTTGCAATGTGCGACTGGATTTGGAGCTTCTACGACCAGAAACCGAAGATGCTGATGGTTCCTCGTTTGATTTTTCATATTTAGTGCTGTTTTGTGAACTTCTCAGCGGGAACTCGAAGGCTCTTATGCTCAGGTCTGGAGATGTTACCACCGGAATCTCTGGCACTATTGAGCTCTTCTTTTTGGAACGCTTTGACGGGCGGCTGGGAGTGGAGCAGGGTAGCTCGACTTCTTCCTCTGCTGAAGTGTACTTGCGTTTTTTACTGGTTTTGGTCACTGGAGCCGGGCTGGCGAAGTCATTCTCCTCCGGAGCACTGAACCTAAAAGCCCTGCATTAAAGAAGATAATGATAAGTTACAGAGTTTTAGAGAACCAAAACAAAATGTGCCTACTTGAGTCCCTGGGCTCCTTTAAGCACTTGGATGGATTCCCGCGGCGGCAAAAAGCACCCATCACTTGTCAGCAAGTTAATATCCTTCTGCAAAAGACACTTTAAATACTTAAATTCATGTTTCTCAAAAAACTTACCAATTTAAACAGAGTTTGGATGTGATCCTGCACATCCTTGATGTTTTCCCACCTTGCATCAATGAAAACTAGGGACTGTCGGCGTTCATCCATAAAAAAGTTGGACAAATCAAGCTTCATGGAGAAGTTGTCCATATTTACAAATAACAATGGACAACACTTAGGACCACGAAACACTAATTAATTAATAAATTTCAAATGCACTCGATGCCATGCAGCCACTCGCCAAAATGTCCTAACGCTTGCCAAAAATTAGCTAAAGCGTTCTGGAGACCCCCAACTAAACTATCCAAAAAATAATTGAAATTAAGAATAAGAGCATTAACTTAATGTTTAATTAATTATTTATAACTAGGTTCCCCCAATAACTTTTATTAACTTTAATTAATTTACCAAAAAAAATCCCTTATCCGATAGCAACATCAGCGAAGAGACAACGATAACGATAACTATTGCACACTTCTTGTGTACAACGAAAACAAATAATTCTTATCACCATCCATTTCGATGGCATTAATCATGGCTCCGAATTAGATCAATGATGTGATACCACCACGAGGACGCCGTTCCGTTCCGATCCCACTCCACAATGAGCAACGGCGACCCAAGCCAAACCCACAGCAGCCAGCGTAACCAGGAGCGCGGTGGCGGAGGCGGAGGAGACTCCACGAAGGACAGGGGCAGGGAGAGGGACAAGGAGAAGAAGGGCTGGTTCCACTCGCTGACCAGGCGCAAGAAGTCCGACTCGGCGCTGTCAGCGTCCGCCAGCACTGCAGCTGGAGGCCCCCAGAATAACAACAACGAGGTATGTGTCCTTGAGGCGGGGGACACGTCCATGGCCAGCTGCAGCAATGGGGCCACGGGCACCCTACGCAGGCGACGGGAGAAGCGAAACGTGTTCGCGAGACTGCGCCGGAAGGTGGGCCAGGGCCTCAGCTCCCTGCGCAACTGGCACTCTATGGACTGTGACGATGGCGGGACCACGGATGCCACCTATGAGTTCCTCACCCCGACCATATGCATTGAGCCCACGCTGCCGTTCACGCACGACTACTTGCGCTTCATCCGGAAGAAGTGGCTGGAGCGCGATGACGCCCACTCGCCCAACCAGGTCATGTACAAGGCCTGCTCGGAGATGCTCAAGTAAGCGCAGCTTTCAGGCTGGCCAGCGATCGATGACTCACGCTCTTTGTTTGCTTTCAGCCAAGTGTGGTACTGGGGCGAGATCTCCAGGCGCGACTCGCAGCGGCAGCTTAGTGACAAGCCCACTGGCTCGTTTCTTGTCCGTGACTCGGAGACAAGTGGATCCCAGTTTACGCTGAGCTTCCGCATTGTAAATGTAACACTGCACTATAGGCTGGAGTTTCGTGACGATTTTTGGCACTTCGAGGAGCTAAAGTACGAGTCAATAGTGGAGATGATCGACGACATATTGCACCGCTGCACCAACGACAACTTCGTCTGCTTCGTGAAGGTGCCCAACGAGATGCAGCCGCCGTTCCCAGTGATCCTTAAGTACCCGCTGAGCCGGTACGCCAACATGCCCAAGCTGCAGGACCTCTGTCGTCGCGTCCTGCAGCGCCAGATGTCGCGCGAGCAGCTGGCCCAGCTGCCCGTCCCGGCCCAGATGCTGGAGTACTTGTCGGTGGAGCGGGAGCTGGTCTTCCAGAGCTAGGCAGAGCTAGCGCCCGCTGGTCAAAGCTTTAACACGGAAGTAAGAAACGCAAATGCAAGCACGTACACCAAAGATGTCCGGGCGAATCACAGCCTGCAGTTACTCGTAATGATATACATATATATATTTGTTGGACGGTTTGGCAATATGTTTTCGATGTTCGATGCATTTCAACGCCCCAAGTAACTAAACGCACTGTCTCTCACCACAAGCACGCCCAGTGTGCAGGTTTTTACTGTATGGTATTGCCAAGTACCCATTAGTACTAGTATCTCGTCTAGGATATTTATACATATACAACTATAACTATGTTATTGGCCAAAATTAGTCTATTGGTTTGTTTTCCATTGGTCTTGGTCAAGTCTATGCTCTAAATCCTTTTTGTATAAATCGAACTACCGCATAATATGTGTATGTACTAACGCTAGACGTAAGCCTACAAAGTATTGTTCGGTCTGCATTTTTGTATTCCCGTATTCCCAACTTGGGACAACACTAACCCTTTGCCAATCTAGATTGCATGGAACTTAGGCAGCTTTATGGCAACCAATGCCAATTACTCTTGTTGCAATGTATGTGTGTATTTTATTTAAATCTATCTACGAATATTTTACAATAAAATATCAATTCAAACTCATTGAATTTGCAAATAAAAGTCAAGTTCTTAATTTAGTTATCTAAAATAAGAACTTAACGTTAGTTTGTGTTCATTATTTACTTCAGTCTGTTAACAATCATCCGCTGCCACCTCGCTTTCCTTAGGCTCCTCCGGATCGTGATCGTAGATGCGATAGGCCTTGAACTGGCCTACCTTCTGGCCGTCCACGTAGTAGAAACTGAGGAAGCAGGTGCGGCACAGGTAGGAGGGATCCTGCAGCTGCCGCGACGACTTCTCCACAATAAAGTGAAAGCTGTTGACGCCGCACATGTAGCATGTCCTGCGATTGAAGGTGCTATAGCTGTGCGGGCAGGGATACAGGCTGCGGTCTGGGCGTTTACTGCGCGGCGTTAGGACCTCGATCTGTGAAATCACAAAGAGGTGCTCGCAATTGCCGTGGTGCAGGTAGTGCAGAGGCGATCCAGGCGACACAGTGAGGTCGATAAAGCGCGTGTCCTCCATTCTTTGCACCTTAAACGAGTCGCCCTGCATCCCGTGCGCAGTCCTTGCCCACTGAATCACCGTCGCCGAGTAGTCGCAATTTTTCGGGTTCCGCATGTCATTGTAGAAGGTATCGTTGATGAAAAAGTAACCGGGATTTGTGTCGATGGCGGGCAAGGGCGCGTCCGGGTCTTTGCTGATGTCTATAAAGCGCTTGCCCGAACATATGCAACTGATCTTGTCACGCAGATCGGTCAGGTAGTTGCTTCCCAGGCAGAGGAACTCCTCGGCAAACACAGGCAGCTCCACCTTGTAGCCCCGATGAGCGGCCCGAGCTGGCCGGTACACACGGACACTTATCTCCAGCTCGTAGGTACTCAACGCGACATCGTTGGCCGCCGACATTAGCGGGTTGATCTTGTAGTTGTAGGTTGTACGGGTGAAGGCATTTTTCCGCGACCTGGCCTTGTGCTCGCTCAAAGCGGAAAATGTGTTGGGCACATGGTGGCCCTCCTCAGGCTGAGTTACCACGGGGCGATAGATGTCGGCGCCGGGCTGAAAATCGATGACTGAGCTGTCTTCCGGAGAGTCAATCATATCCAAAGAGCAACTCTCGCCGACGTCCATAAGAACTGGGGTGGCTTGCAGAAAGAAGGGCTCTTCGCCGCTGCCGCTGGATAGCTTTCTTTCGTATTCGGCAAGGAAATTGCCTAGATGCAAGGGCGGACCCGTCGGCAAATAGTAGCCCTCCAACATGCTGAAAAAAAATCTAGCTGAATATGGTAATTTACCTTTAATATACGTTCTCTTACCTCGCTTATGGATCCTCCCCGAACTTGTTTATCGCTTCCTTGTAGGTTATATTCAATTTTAGAGACTGCTCAGGCCCCGCCTGTTCGCCCTCTTCAGCCTTGGCCGACTTTTCGGCCAATAGCTGCTGCAAGTTGTCTATGTAGGTCCGCTCGAAGGATATCACCTTGGTGGACTTATCCACGTACTTGTACCGCTGGCGACACACGGACTCGTACAGCGGATCGCCGGCTGGCTTCTCTTCCCGCTTGTCCTTCTCGAAGAACAAATTAGTGCCCACGGAGTGTTCGTAGCGACCCCTATAGATGTGACCATTTACCTCAGCCATGGGAGTATCGCTCTCGATTCCAATGACCTTGATGGCCGCATCCTCGTGCTTCAGCTCGTTGGGTTCGATGGATTTCTTGAAATCTGCGAAGACCAAGTACTCTACGTCCTCGTATTCCGAATCGGAGGAATCATTCATTTGAATTTAATAGTTTGATTATATTTTAGGCTTTATTCGCCGGGAAAGAGAAGATCTTTAGAATTTGTATTAAATTTTCAAATTAAAGTTTGCAATTATCTTAATAATGCATGTGGAGATTAATGCGCCCGACTTGTCAACACGGCAGCTGGTCACACCTACATAAATGCACTACTTTATTGGTGCTGCCAGACTGAGCGAGGAAATTGTCACTTTTATATTTTTAGAGCTTCGTGTAACCTGACACATTGAATACCCTTCCACGGGAGACCCGGGGGTGGGCAGAACTAGATTTTCCAAGGAACGCTACCGAAAATCTCCAAAGAAAGGCTAGCAAAGGGCTTTTGAATGTCAATTTCATCGACAGTGGGGCCAGAGTTCCCGAACCAGTGCTGCCAACCAGATGCACCCGCTAAAAATACCAAAACCTGTCAGCAAACTGTACCGAACTGTCATCTCTAGGAACGAGGCGAAAATTAATCTGTTTTCGGTGGCAAAATTTACGTGTCTTCGACCATTTTGTAAATATTAGACCATAATACACTCTTCAATTGAGTGCTAGAGAGATCCAAGGTCTTTGTTAATACGAGAAGGCTGCGATTTAGGTGCCTTTTGAGTGGAAAACATCAGTTTAAAGTCCACAAAAATTTCACTGTGCAGCGGCCATTTTGGGCGAAGTAAAACGTCAGCAGCAGCGGCCCGTGTATTGTAAATATCTAAACCGTAAGTAAAATCTTGTGAACAATGAAAAACCACGTTCAGGCGAGGTTAATCTACTTTCCCACGTCAATTTTTTGTTCATTTTGAGTGTGCCAAGAATTTCACCGCATTTGCATTCGCTCTCGGGCGGCTTGCTCTTTTCTCAGCCATCCAACCTTTAACTCTCTTTGTTCTCTTTTCCGCCCCCTTCCTCTCTTTGACAGAGAGCAGTTAACTGTCGCCGGGAGCTTTTGCGCCATCCAAACCAAGCTTTACTAGTAATCGCCACTAAACGTAAACAAAACAATGGCTGACGAAGATATCACACTGAATGAGGATCAGCTTCTGGAGTCGCTCGAGGAGACGAACGGTGATCAGGAGGCCGAACTAACCGCAGAAACCGAGGTGAGTTGAGGGAGAGAGTCAAGCCAAAAAACCAGTTTCGGTGCTCCCGCCCTGCGAAAGCACGAGCAACCAATTCCCTGGAAAAGCTCATCCGGCAAAGCTTCGGCGGGAGATACCGAGATACAACAAAGAGTCGCCATTTTCAAAGCGTCGCTTCGCCTTGTCTGGCTTGGATTTGGATTTGGGCGTTCCTTTGGCCAGAACTTAATCTATCCGATACTACTAATCCCTTCCAAGGACGACGGCAACATGCAGATCGACCCCGAACTGGAGGCCATCAAGGCGCGCGTAAAGGAGATGGAGGAGGAGGCCGAGAAGATAAAGCAGATGCAGTCTGAGGTGGACAAACAGATGGCCGGTGGCTCCACCACTGGCCTGGCCACCGTGCCGCTGTCGCTCGAGGAGAAGCAGGAGATAGACACACGTTCTGTCTACGTGGGCAACGTGGACTATGGCGCTTCCGCCGAGGAGTTGGAGGCCCATTTCCACGGCTGTGGCACCATTAACCGAGTCACCATCCTCTGCAATAAGGCTGACGGCCACCCCAAGGGCTTTGCGTACATCGAGTTTGGATCGAAGGAGTTCGTCGAGACAGCCTTGGCCATGAATGAGACCCTTTTCCGGGGTCGGCAAATCAAGGTGCGTTAGCTTGGTTGCCTGATCTCTGATAAATGAGTCATAACACTATTTCCTGTGTTCATCTTGTAGGTAATGTCGAAGCGCACCAACCGCCCTGGCCTTTCCACCACAAACCGCTTCGCCCGCGGCAGCTTCCGGGGCCGAGGTGCCCGCGTCTCTCGGGGGTCGTGTTGTCACTCCACCTTCCGAGGAGCCCGACGTGCAATGTAAGTGGCTACCGTCCGCCGGTTCCGCTTGGACCAAGCTAATCCCGGTCTGTCTTTCGTTTCAGAAGGGGTTACCGCGGTCGCGCCAATTACTATGCTCCCTACTGATTATTGTTTTATTAAAACCGTAGTAAGGTAAGTGTATTGTTCATTATCTTCAACTCTACGAACTTTAACGAACGAGACTGCATTTGTGGCTTACTTGCTTGGTAGGAAACTATATATCTAGCTTAATTCTGGGATATTAGTTCTTTATAAGACTTTCAATACCTTAGAGCAAACATTTTAGTAAAAACATTAGGCAATTTAAAGGACAATTTAATATAAAAATTAATTATTTATTATAAATAAAACGCATTTAAATCCGGGCTCATAAATAACACTTTGATGGAGCTTTCGATCTTAACGAAACTCTACCTTCTCTCTCGGTTCTCTTCTTTTCGATTAAAGTTTATTAAGTCACAAGTCTCTTTCAAAAATGATCTATAGAGAGTTGTGGAGAGATTTTGTTAAACATTCTCTCTTGGGGAATCAAATGCGAAAATGGAACCTAGAAAGAAATAAAACTGATCACTATAATAATAACTGACTAAAGCTAATGGACAGGCCCAAATGGGTCGTTAAATGAGGACCAACTGTTGCTATTTGCGAGCCTACCTTTAAAGAGAATAAGAAATAAATCCTTGGATTTTTAACCATAACTACTTTTAGCTGAGACCTGAGACAGACTGACTTAAAAAAAACATGCCTTGGGGGACGACCAATAGATCCTTTATTTGATTTAACGACACTGTTCTTTAATCCAATAAATATTTGATTTCAGATTTTTTTACAATATTATTTCAAAAAACATTATTTCATTGCCAAACTTCTTTGCTAAATAAATAAAACAAAAAACAGAAAATAAGAAAAAAAAAAAGCAAATACAAAAGTCACAAGAGAAAGCGCCAGAAAAAATATTTCGTTTCAATATAATAAAAAAATATGCATCTGCGGCAAGTAAACAGGCAAAAAAGAGAAAGAAACCTCGAAAAAAAATATTCATAAAAAATCAACATGGAAAACGTATATATCTTGACTTGGCTATAATGTTTTTTGAAGCACCCAATACACCAAACACCCCTCTTTTCACACATTTTATTTTTCAAATATAAAATAAAAAGAAAAATATACATAAAAAAGAAACGAAAAAGAAAAGAAGAAACAAAAACCATAATAAAAAGAAGTTAAAAGATGGCAACTTCAGTAAAAGAAGGATGAAAATAATAATAAAAAAAATAATATATATACAAAAGAAGACAGAAAGAACGCTGGGAAAAGAAGAAATTCAACAAAATATATAAAAAAATATAAAAGAAAAGAAAAGCAAGTGCAGAATTTATATATTAAAAAAATATATAGAGTAAACAAAAGAGAAGTTGCATTTTACTGAAATGAAAAGATGACAAATATATCCGAATTAAACAAGCGTTCAATGCCTTTCCTTTGGGCGGGACAAGGTTTTCTTGGGAATGATGATGCTGGACGTCCACCGCCCGGTATCCCGTACTCCGATCCAGCCTCGTCGTCGCGGACCTAGGCCTAATAACTTATGCATGATGTGCGTGGCAGCCAAATAAATGAAACACTCTTCCTTTTCAAGCACTATTATATGGTTTTTATTTCAATTGTAGCAATGCTGAGCCAGAGAGGGCACTTCCAACCGGAAAATGTTGCCTCGTTCGATGGCATGTTCTTCTGTCGCGGTTCTAGAATTGAGTGGAAAGTGCTGGGTGCTGCCGGCGCGCTTAGTTGTTCTTCTGGACGGCGGCCTGGACCAGGGGCAGGTTCTTGGTCAGGAAGCACTTGAAGCCGCGGTAGACCCAGACATTGGCAGGGGACTTCAGCTCGTTCTTGTCGGCGCACTTCTCGATGTCAGCCTTCAGCGCGGTCTTGTCCTCCTTGCCCTGGCCCAGCTGCGACACCAGGTTGTCCACCTTGAAGCCCTTGGTGTCCTCGAACAGGTCGAACTTGACGAAGATGCACTTGATGTAGTTGCGGGTAATCTCATCATCAGGGTACTCCAGAGCCTTGTACTTGGCGATCAACGCCTCGGTCACCTTGCTGCTGGCACCGCACTCCTTGCGGGCGGCCTGCAGATCCTCGGGAGTGCGCAGCTTGTACTCGACGGCGGAGGCCTGCGATTGCGAATCGAATGGGAGGTCAGCCTCAGCTCTTTACTCTACTCCTCAAAGGTACTCACCAGGCCCAGCAGGGCGCACAGCAGGATGGCAATGGCGTTCTTCATACTGAATTTGGTTTTGGTGTTTGGTACTGGGTACTGGAGTGCTTGCTCTGTGGTCAACCGGAGGAAACTGTTGGCTGTGCACCGGCCGGCTGACGCTTTTATACCTTCCGAGCACCGCTCCAAGTGAGTATGTCGCACTCAATTGTGGGGCGACTCTGAGTGGCGCTCAATTGAGTTGCACTCACCATCGCACGCTGGCGGTAATTTAAATCTCATTATGGAATTTTTTAATCAAGTCGAGGCTCTTCACTAAAATCATATTAAATTAGGCCTAAAAGTTATCAGGTCCTTTTTGTCAGTTTTTCTAAAATTTTATATAAAGATATATCTTCAATAAGTAGTAAATCGCTTAGAAATGACTGGTAAACTAAGCCAGGAATTAATGGTTCCCCTCCAGGTTGCCTTTGTTGAGTTACTACTGTACTTGGTCGTGCGTTACAAACAAAACCATAACCACTAGCCGCGAATCAGCTGATTTTGATTCAAGCTGCGACATTATTAATATAAACAGCTACTAAATCTGCTTAAATTTCAATTGTGTGTCTGGAGGGGCTGTGCGATCAAAGCCTATAAACATAATAATGCTGATTCGCATGGGTGGGGTCTTTGGCGGAGGGGAGAGACATCAGGCCCGTAAATTTTCCTACGATTCGCTTAGATTTGGATACACTGGGGCGAATTTTGTATTGAGAGGAGATGGAAGATTGCATTTTATTTAATCAATATACATTTTTATTTTAATAGCTTGGTTTCTTAGAAAGACAAACGGACATACATATGGCTAAAACGATTAACCTGGTAATGCTTATAATGAATATATCTACATAGATATAATATACATTATCTGTTGACCCACAAGGTACCAGGAATCAAAATGAGGAGATATATCAATATATCTTGAAACTAAAGCCTCAAGGAGGAACGGTAAGGAATTAAATTTTTACCGCTTTCATTTTTTTTATATAAAAGCCAATATCATAAGAATATTTTGTTTTACTTCGATAGTAGCAAAATTGGCAAAGTTATGCGGAGTGATCAATGTGAGCAATGAATGAGTATCACAAAGTTTACAGCGCTTTCCTGAATAATAAAATTTTAAAATAATAAAATTTTTAAAATAAAAATGGTTAAGTACCAATGGGTTTGAAATTTAAAATATAATTTCCTTAACTATTTCTACAAGTACTCATGTATTTTTTATTTAACAAATTAACTTAATATTTTCACTTTCTGATTGAAAAAAAAAAATCTAATTAGCATTATAGTTTTTTGTTATTGGATGATTTTGTGGCGATTAAAATTAACTTAATATTTTTACTTTCTGATTGAATATCTGGAAAAAAAGATCTAATTAGCATTATAGTTTTTTGTTATTGGATGATTTTGTGGAGTTAGAATGTACAATAAATTCTTTTTTGGGGACCCGATACATCCCCAATTACTCCTAGTCTTCTAAATATTTTGTAATACAAATATTAAAAACAAATGTTTTAAAATCTTGTGTTTTTATATAATATTTAATTCCTCTAGCAAACTTTAGCCGTTTCGCCACAAACATTTTTTGAAAAGTTACCCGTTTTGCACCGAATTGAAATATTATTAGAATTTTGATCTTTTCCAATTCAGACAAATTAAAATTGAAATCCAAATCTCCTCCCTATATTCGGCGAGTCGAACCCCCTAGACAAAAGGCATTTGTGGATGTGCCACTCAGTTTGCATGACCGATCGACGGACCCACCATTTGTGGCCACTTAAACTGCCCACTTCGTTGGTCGCCATCGGTGTCGTCGTGGGCCTTTGTATGCCAATGTGTATGCCCGGTCCGGGTCCGGGTCCGAGTCAGTCTGCTCTGCATTAAATGAGCATTAATTGAATTGGCAAAATTACGTTGACAAATGAAATTCGCCCCCGCCAACGCACAGCCCCAGGGATGTCACAGAAGATGAGGAGCCCCCGCTGTCCACATTTGAAAATTTTCCACTGCAACATGAGTGGTTTCTCCACCTCCGCCATGGGAATCGAGGGGTCACTCAGATATCAGTTAGCCAGGTGGCTTTCCACCGCAAGTAAACATAAACAAAGATAAACAAGAGCGGTTTTACTCAGAATTTCGAAGCATTTATTTGTATTGAAACACTATCAGTTAAGTATAGATACATAGGTCTGGTCTAGAGCACAGTTTTCAGAAAGAGAAACTCCAAATAAAACCTCATCACAATGAACTTAATTTAAATTAAATCACACGGGGAAATAATAATGAAATCGAAAATCACAACTGCCAGTTGAAACTGCAGCTTCTTGGAACTTGCAGGAGTCTCAAAGGAACTTACTGCGGGTAGAAATAAACTCAATTTCGGATTACAACTCAGGTCTACCCGCATTCAACTAAAAACTAGAAACTAGGCTTTGTTATAAAATATATATAAATGAAACTGATGAAACGACAACGAATGCTGGCCGCCAGCTATGCTAATGCAGGGTCGTAGGGACATATTTTTGGTAAGCACATCTAGAGAAGTGTGGGTTATGGGAAAAGCGCTATCGTCTTCATAGAGAGTGTATAGTATAGTTTGCGGGAGTTCACTTCTCGGGAATGGGTCGCAGGGTGGCCATCTCGACGACCTTGCTGGGCGGCACCTGCGATGTCTCCAGTTCGGGTATGTCCAGGTCCGGTATGGGATCGCGCCAATAGTTGAAGTTGGAGAACTCCGCGGAGGCTTCGTCGTGCTTAACCGGCGGGAACAGTTGGTCGACAATGTACGTCATGCTGCAGTATCTGAAGAAGAGTGGTAAATGCTGGATGAGACTGTTGCCTGGGTGTATGCTATGATCTGGTCACAGCCCGAGGGTATGCAATGGAAGAGAGGCACCCAGGAATATGCAACAAAACTACCTTAATCTAGTCCGGATCTAGCTCAGAACTCATGCCACACATCAAAATAAAAGATTACCATCGTCACAGCGAAAATATCAGGTAGACTTTATTGGTCAACTTGGCTTATATTGCTTGTAGATTTCATCTCCTTAAAGCTAAACATAAAGACCTGCCATTGCAGAATACTTTCCAAACTTAACTGGTCCGCAAACTTGGAGTTTGCGGATCTGGCACTCACATTTATGGTATATAACTAGTATATAGGACACACTCCTAACTCTGTTAGAAAACTTATCACAATTTGTTGTCAGCTGCAGCCTAAAGCCTGCAGCTAAACTAGGTCTGGGAATTCGATGACCACCTGGTCGCCAGGGCCAGGTTCACCTTGTTCTTGGTGGCCGACTCGCGGCGCACCCGCCTGATGAGCTCCCCCACATCGGGGGACTGCTCGTTGCCGGAGGCGTCCTCCTGAATGCCATCATCGTTGGCAAAATCATCGTCATAGATGGCCTCGTCGTCATCGTTAGAGTCGCTAGCATCTTTCTCGGCGTCCACGTCGTAATCATCGCTGAACTGCAGCTCATCCTCGGACTCCTCGTCGTCGAAGACGTCCGTCCGGTAATCGAAATCGTCGTGGTTGCTTAGCAGGGGAAAGTACTCGTCGACTTCTAGCGACTGATTGATGTAGCCACTGTGTGTAAATTTGAACACCGAGAATGCTTGAATTTTGCTTTGATTTGGCAGGCGATCGTTTGAGATTGATTGCGATTGAGGGTGCGTTTGGGGGCAGTTCGTTCAATGAATAGATACTACACAGATAGGGAAAGTACACCCAAACACAGCTTAGTCGGGGAAACACCTAGCGTTACGTAAATGAAGTTAATACGACTTTTGAGCCAATTAGCGTTGGTTTTTTTTGTTTGCGGTTTGGTTAACGTTATCGGATGTGGCATGAGTTCAGTAATGAGCAACACCGGAACCATATATATAGACTATATAGTACATGGGAGAGAGAGAGACACATGTGCGGATACATCTAGGCTAGGACTAGGATCGAAGGAAACGCTCTCTACTTACGAGGACTGGAATGTTTGGGTCAGCTCGTGCTTCAGCTCGCCCTTGGTGTTGATGGTGAAGATGCGCATGATGGGTATGCCCACGGCACGATAGGCCCACACGTCCTGCAAGGATAAAGATTTGACTTCAGGATTGATCTTTAAACACCCAAGGAATGCCAGGCACAACTCACATTGATGCGATTGCCGTAGCCGGCATAAAAGGGCTCCTTGTCGGGGAACAGATCACGAATGTCCGACAGACAGGCAATCTTGAACTGCTCCGGCTTCTTCTCGATCACCTCGCGGTGGAAGGCCGAGATCAGGGATGTGGGATTCAGCAGCAGCGGCCCATCCGGCAGCATCACATCGCCCTGCCGTATGGAGCGCAGGTACTCGCGTGTCGCCCTGCTTTGACCAATGGCGCGAGCCGACAGATAGAGCAGCTTGTAGCCATTTTGCTCGATCTTCGAGAACAGCTGAGCCACTCCTAGTTGTGCCCAATCCTTGCCCACCATGGGCAGAATGTGGCCCAAAACATCCGACCTGGTAATGGTGCCGTCAATGTCCGAGATGACCACCTTGTCGTTGTGCTTCCAGCGGAACAGGTAGCACTTGCAGCGCGTCGTTCCCTGGTAGGCGGTGGTCACGCTGAACTCGATCTCGTTCATGCCCTCCTTGAGGTTTAGTTTTTTCTAAAAAACACCAGAGAGAGTTCTCATTTAGTTGGGTTTTATCAGGGCCAAAAGGGCCTTGGGACTTACAATGGCTGCGGAGCTGAGGCGCAGCGACTTCTTGTACCGCTCCTTGGGCTCGTCGCTCTTGTTGGAGGCCATGGTCAGCTCCTCGAGGTTGTCCACCAGCGCCGAGGTGTTCTCTGCATTGGCCAGGGAGTCGCTCTTGCTCAGCGTTGGATCACTGATGTCCGGCGAGTTGGGCCGCGAGGTTTGGGTGGCCACCGCTGCCTGATCGCCATCTGAAGGATTACCATAAGAATTTAAGCTCAAGTTCTGGTGATGATTGAAGTAGCCATTACCTTTCTCATCCTTGCCGAGGGGCATGCCATGGGCATTGCCCACATGATTGGGCGCTGCGTCCTGCGAGCGCCTCCAGCTCCACCAGTAGCGCCTGGTCTGCCCAGCACTGTCCGCCTGGGCGGCCGCTTCCTGCTTGTCCTCGCTGGCCAGACACTTGCCGCCCTGCGACATTAGCTGCTCAATGGCATCCTGGTCGAAGGCAGGATCAGATCAGATATAAAACAATTCGCGTTAGAGCACGAGCCGAAGCGAGCGGGCAACACAAGAGGCATGTACAGGGGGCAACTTACATCGGTTAGTGGCTTCTGGAAGGTGATCATTGTCATGACAATGGGACATGCAGCCATCCAGGTGTAGTATTTGCCATTCAGCCGTACGACTAGATTAGGCGATGAGAATATGCTGGGGCTTTTGCACACCTGAGGGCGAGCGCAGGTGCGAATGAGGGCGTGGCATGGGAAGAGACTTGTTAACAAGGCGGGATGCAGTGCGTGGGGCGCAGTGAAGTGCATGGGACTCGAACACACACACACAGAACACAGCGCTGGGCTTATTGGATACTTACATCCGGATAGCTGACCAGGTGACGGTTGAACTCCTGCTCCGAGGGCTCTACGCCCTGCTCTGGCATTCCGCACATGGACATGGCCACAAAGTCCAAGTACCTGAAGGTCATCCAAGGGATAAGTAATCATCACGGAAATCATGGTGCAACTCACTTTTTGTCCTTCTGCTGCTGCTGCTGCTGCTTGGCCTCGTCAAAGTCCGAGTCCAGACTCTTCTGGCCCTCCTCCAGCGAGCTGGGCGAGTGCGGCAGACTGGTGCCGTTGCCGCTCTCCCGATCCTCCTCCGGCGGCGAGAAGGGCTCTTTGGGCTTTTGTGACGGGAAGTAGAGGGCCGCCATCTCGGGATCCAGACTGCCGGTGTCCAGGTCGGACAGGTAGATATCCCCGGCCTCGGCCACGCCCACCTCCTTGCGCAGCCGGTTGGCGCGCTTCATGAAGCTGAACATGTTGCTGAGCATCGAATGGCGCTCCATCTGCGCCTCAATGCCCTCGTTCTTGGCCTGCTCGGGCGTCGGCAGCTCGCCCCACTTCCATGAGGCGGCAGCACTCTCCTCGTCCACTCCGCGACGCTTGTCCCGCATCGTCGTCTCCAGCTCACTGTCGCTCTGGATGGGAGTCGAGGGTCGGCCGCCGGCGGCGCGACCCGATCCACCCACCACCGGGGTGGAAACCTCAGTGTCGCTGAAGAAGTGAATGTCCAGATCCAGGCGTGGATTGGTGGTTGGAGTGTGGGGTTCGCTCAGGGGGCTGTCGTCACCGGTGTGGGCGGTGAGCAGAGGAGCTGACGGTTGCTCGTCGTTGGACGAGGAGGTGTTGTTGTTGTTGTTGTTAGTGGCACTGGAAACTTGGGCATCGCCCTCATCAATGTTGGTTACACCCAGGGAGGCGGTTTCCGCCGAGGCCAGATCACCGCCGGCGGCACTGCCCACCGAGCTACTGGAGGAGGTCTTGCGCTGGGCATTCTTCTTCATCTGCGACTTCTTGCGGCGCTTCTTGGTCTTGCCCTTGGCAGCCACCTCCTTGGTGGGTTCGCTAATGGTGACCGGTGTGAGGGTTAGGTCTGGCTTGGCTTCCTTCTCTTTGTCAGCCACCTGCACTTCCTTTTCAGGCTCTGCCGCCTTGCTTTGGTTCTCCAGCAGCTCAGTCTCCGAAGATTTCTTCTCGGTTCCCTGGAACAGCTCCTCGTGCTCGGCCCACTCCTGGCGAATCTTCTGAGTGGTGAACTCCTTGAGCTTCTCGCTCAGATTGCGACGCTCCAGCGTGTTGTCTGTGTGTCTGTGTTGGGCAAAAGAAAGAGTGATCCGGTTAGTGGAATGCCTTTTGGATGAAATGGTCATGAAAAGGCATTGGGTCTACCTGCGCTGCGTGTAATCCGAGACCTGGTTCTCGAACTTGCCGCCCTCGACGGCCGCTTCTTTGGGCTCCTCCTTGGAGAAGTCTATGGAGTTGCGTCGCGGCAACGGCAGTGGCAGCTGCAGCTCCTCGCTAGCGTTTCTAAAATGGTTTTTGCAACTGAATGAGTCTAAGCTGGCGGAGATTGGTGTAAAAATCCCACTTACTTGTCGGCCGCCACTCCACTGATGTCCTCCATGGTGTCATTGCCCTTGTCCCGCGACTGCAGGAAGCTGTTCGGAATGGGTGAGGTGGCCAGGTTAGCAGGCAGTTCCTCATCCTCATCCTCTAGGCACTCCTCCACGAAGAACGCCTCGCCGGAGTCACCCAGCTTCATCTGTATGTCAACGGGGGCGCCATTGATCTCAATGTCCACCTGTAAACAGAGGTGGAAAAATTAATTAATGTGTTTTTCCATGAAAATCTGTCTCTTTTGAACAACCGGAAGTTGGTTTGTACAAGAGGAACAATTTTTAATTTCCTCAAATTGCAATGTTTGGTGGGAATACGCGTAATAACTTATTTACAAGATTATTTAAATTTTAAAAATATTAAAAACATAAAACAACTTTAAATATTGACCCAATTATTCAAATCTTCGGTAACCCTCGACTCCACTTACCACCTTCTCCCTGCTCCGCAGCACGCCCAGCTTGCCAAAGCGGACGTGGAAGGGCGAGCACTGGAACTCGCCATCTCGCTGCTCCACCACAATCACATCGATGGCTCCGGTGAGCGTGGCCGCATTGATCTCGTTGTAGAAGTCGCGGAAATTGCTGAACACTCGTGCCAGGCTGTTCATCTTTGGTGGTTCTCTCCTCGACCTGTCTCCTTGCCGGCAAAGTGTGGCGCTCCTGGGGACAGCCTTGGGTCTCTAATCTTTTTGTCTAATCGCAAAGCTCCGACTCTTTGTGGTTGCGTCCGCGGTGTACGATTATATGGCAATCATTTTTATGGGCAGGCCGGCGGTCAAATGCGCCGCTTATTATTGGGCTAAGGAATCGATTCTACCACGTTCTCCGGGCAATACTTTGGACCCGCTTCGTTGTCGTCGTCGTCGGCAATACGGCAACTGTAAAGGGTAGAGCGGAAACGGCATGAGTAATTTGTATAGGCCATAAGGCATTCTGACATTTATGTAGACATTTTGTTTCTTTTTTTTTTTTTTTGGCTTGACAACGCCAAGTGCTTGCGGAAAATAGACAAATTGCATCAGAGGCATCCGCATCCTGTGCTTGGAAGCCCCATCACTGCCATTGCTGCATTCGTTTATTTTTAACCTTTTCGTTCCGAGCTCTTTGTGCTCAAAGTCAAGGTGAGCGTAGTGTCTTGCCCGGTGACAAAGCCTCGGAGCGAGGTGAGGAGCTAAGCTAGCAACATCTCGCAGCAACATCAATGTCACCGCGGCAACAGAAAAGCAGAAACAACAACGGCAACACAAATGTTGCCAAGCGGCGGACGTGACGTCGGAGGCGCGAAATGAAAATTATAAACAAAGCAGCTGCCTGTGTATACTGTATATATTTTACAGATCGGGTCAGAGGCATAGCAAACCGTATTAACATGAAAAATACCTTTCGAAAGGGGGATATATTCGTTCTATACAAAATTGTGAAATTCTAATGGCAATATATTCAAGGCATAGGGGATATGAACTACTATTTGATTTATTTTATAGATCAGGGGTCAGCACAGCCCCTGCTAGTTAGTCAACTTCTAAGCCACGTACACTATAGAGGTGTGTGGCTTTAGAATGCGCCTTCGTCTTAGAAAAGACAAGGTACATATACATATAAGTGTATAAGATGCGTAACGCTATCGTTTTTTTTTTATAATATAATTATAGTTCTATAAAATTAAGTAAAACCATCCATTTTACTTTATATTATAGAACTATAATTATGTTAGTCTTGCAAATATCCAATTTAACTTTATATAGAATATTAATATTCAGTTACAAGCAAATATATTCAGAATGATACTATGATTATACTTCATTAACCGCTATTGTGCATTTACTTATGACCTTTAATATCAATTAATATAAATTGCCCTGCTGGCGGTTAAGTTTATTTACCACAAGTTCAGGGCAAGATTAAAGCCTGGTAAAGAACACTCTACCTCTTATCTGGGATAAAAACTATTTACGAGTGTCAGCAAAGGAGAATTGGGGTGATAAACCCCCATTGAACGTTGCTTATCAACGACGACTATGGTTACTATCGATACCAGTGGCGTGTTCTACCGTTCGGGAATGATAAAACACGAATAAATAAAACACACTGTGTGAGTCTGGAATTAATCGTGTGTTCCCCGAAAGACATCACGCGATATCGAGTGGTCGGTGTGCTTTACAACTCAGCCCGCACACACACACACACTCCGACGGATAAACAAGTTCGTTAATAAATAGTGAATAGCCACGGAGTTCAATGTTCAATATTGCACAATGTTTAAGCGAATTTAGCAAACAATTATGACTAGATTTTGGCTTTTGGCAGCGGGGCCAACGGTCGCCGATATCGGTACTGCCTACGGCCATTCGTACTCGATAATCTTGACTAGATTATTTGTATTTTATTTGCACTAACTGGAATTCAAAAATTTTTGAGATAAGGCTGTGCGATCGATCTGCATATAAGCAAACGCAGACAACAAAGAACACTTAAATTATATTATCTTCAATTAAAAATCAAATAAAAAGCTGTGCAAAAAATATATTATTGGGATAATTGATTTATTTAAAAAATGTTAGGAAGTTTCTTTTGATTTGTTTTTTTTTTTTCTATATAGTAAATAAACTTCTTTCACTTTCAAAATACCTATAATCTTATCGAAACTACTTCAACATTTTTATTGAAAACTAGAATTTCCCTATCTTTAAGTTTCCTCTACAAAAAAATATTATTGTGTTAAAAAAAATAACATCTTGATATGCTGCTGATAAGAACTATTTTGATAAGCAAACATACCAAGCGGATGATTCATTTTTTTGGATGCAGAAAAGGATTATCCAACAGTTTCTTTAATTTATAATTGTATTACAGTACAACATTTATTTTTAAGGGATGCATAAATGGTAGATGATTCACACTTTCTATAAAGTAACATATTCGCTAAAAATTTATATTATTTAGTAAAGGGAACTCACAAAAACCGAAATATCTTTTTAATTTGAACTATTTACAGATTTCCTAGGCTCACAAACAAATTAAAATAGTGTCTTGGTAAATTTATGGTTTCCCTTAAGCTGTTTTCAGTTGAAAGTCAACCAAGATCCGACCGTAAAGACTGAATCTGTTTCTCCCAGTGTAGTTAAGGATGAGGGGCACCTAAGATCGGTGGTCCCTACGACTATACACACGCACATTCAGTCCCACAACCCCGAAACACTGCCAGACATCACGCCATCTGTCACGCGTTGCCGCCCCGCTTCACTTTCACCTGCGAAGCTGCGGGCGAAGAAAAGCGCGAATTGCGGAGCAGCGACGACAGCGAAAAACATACGATGGAAACGCGTGGAAATCAGGCGATTACGATGGCCAAAGCTGGTAGCTTGCTTACAACAAAGAAACCCCAGAATGGGGCCAACTTCAGGAGCTTAATATCCGGACAAAGACACAAAGGAGAGTCGGGTTTCTACACACACACACGTCCAGATAAGATGTCCACACCGCCACAATAACACATTCACTGCAAACTTGGAGCCCCCAAACCGAACCAAATCTAATAATATATTAAATCAAGGCAGATTGGCTCAAATTCGCGACGAGTTTTAGGGGCTTATAATATGTGTTTTAATGGGTCTGGTTGTCGGGGGCTGTTTGCTGATTTGTGTTGAGTCACGATCAAAGTCCAAACAAACGGGGAACGCGAGCAAAAAAATGTGTCGAACAAACAAACAAACACGGGCACAAAGTCTAACCAAAGATCTTGCCAAGAAATACGTCTGCAGACGTCGTGCTGCTGCTACGTTCTCGACCGATCTCGAGGTATCTCTAGTATAATGGAAATTTTGAATAAGTTCTTGGGTTCTGTTCTTGTCTGTTTTTGGGCGTATGTAACCGTTAATTGCAATCCACTACCTGGCACAAATAAATTCGCTGTCCTTGAGGAAAACACTAGCGAAACTGCAGCGCGCGATTCACTCTGTTTCCGTAGCACTTGACTCTGACTCTGGCTCTGTTTCCTTCGTTTCACAATATTATTAAAGCGTTCTTCTAGTGTTTCTTTAGTCTTTTTTTCAGTTTCTTCGGATCCCCGATTCTTCCGTTCACTTGTTGCTCGGGCGAGTTCTCTTTGAAGACTGAGCGTTGGGTCGGTTCGGCTAATCGAATTAGGCACCTGCCTGAGTGCGAGTGGGAGAGCCTCACAGCCCCAACACACACACACAGAAGACCAGAAAGAGAGAGGGACCAAGCAGAGAGCCAAAAAGCTTGCAACAACAAAACTTGTAAAACCGGAAAGTCATGTAACTTTGTTGCCATGGCAAAACATACTGGTATGTGTGTGCAAGTGCACTAGCGGCAGCTGCCCCATTCACTCTCCCTCTTCCATGCTCTCTCACTATCCACTACTCTCGCAGTCTCGCTCTCTTTTGGCGAGTCTTAATAACTGTGCTTATCAGCTGCTCGCCCCACAGCAGCTGTTTATGCGCAATCGAAAGCTCTTTGCATGTAATAAATGAGTTAATGGCGTGAGTGCTAGTGTGTATGTGCGATCTGATCAGAATCCAGAAATCGCGTCATGGTGGTGCGATTCTACGTCACTGGGAGATGTTTTCAGACGATGATAATACTTCTGATGCTAAATGCAGGAAGTATAAGCATGAGTCCTTGGCCAAAAATGTATAGGCGAATCTCACAGAAGAGTCATAAAAACGCGACCAGAAATTTAGGCAAACAACTCGTCACAGCCGCGGGCGATGGAATATTTTCAGAATGCCATTCAAATTGCCAATAGGTGCCAACAAAAGATAACACCGCCTACGAGCAAACCTGGCAGTTCGTACTTATGAATCAAATAGAAAATAAGACAGGAAGCAACGTAATTTTGGGATAGGGAAGTCTAGATACCCTTTCGGAATGGCCTCACGATCCTTTTGTTTCTACTAAACTCTCCTAAGTTATGATTACTTGAGTTGATCTTTCATATAAATTTCAACAGAAATAAGATTATGCTAAAGGTTTCAACAAGATTTTAATTATAAATATAATTTAAAGACTAAACTTCCGCAAGAACAGAGACACATAAATGAAAATAATATGACTAGATAGACTCCTCTGGTGATGCTGATAAAATAATATACTTAACACAGCACTACAGTGCATTGCAAACCTTTGATGAAAATTATAATACCCTCGTGTAAGGGTAACCCCTAAGCAAATAAACAAACTTACCAAGATAACAAAATAAAAACAAAGTACGCTAAAATCATATTCGATTTAAATAATTTAAATGTATTTGTATTGTTTAAATGATAATAAAACTAAAGAAATACAGTTATACGTATGTACATCGAACAAATTGTACCAAAATATATATAGCATGGATGCCTCATCGTCATCAGCGCTTCCTCCTCTATCCACATCTGAACAAATATAATAATAAATAGATTACCGTGCGGGCAATATACGAACAACTAAATAATTGGCAAAGGCAGGCGACATGGGCTCGAATATGGGTAACATGATAGCACGATGTGTGATAGATATAACTAGGCTCTAAAACAAGTAGACAATTACTAAGAAACAGTCCACATTTCTGGGCGCTTTATTGGTCCCCAAAAGACAGGCTAAGTGAAGTATCCGAGTCCGAAACTCTGGGCAAAGACGGGATGGTCGCCGGTTACTTGGGGGTGATCGTGGACTTGCGCCGGGCATCCGTTATGGCACCCCACAGCTCGATGATAAAGTCATCCGTGAAGCCAAAGGACTCCAAATCTGAGTTGTCGATGGCCTCGGCAAAGTCCATTGAGTTGGACTTTTGGTCGCCCAGGTCCCAGATCTGCGACGCCAGTTCCGTGTCGTTGATGCCCATGAAGGACTCCAGCAGGTTGTTGATGGCCTCTATCCCGGCCACGGTCGCCTCGTCGAACTGCGGTTCGATCTGGGCATTGCCGTTGGCCTTGAACCGCAGCGTCTCCTTGCCACTCCCGTAGTTGCGACCTCCAGGCATTCCGCTGCCGGATGCCCTTGACCCGCTACGCGGTCCGATGCCCTGGAAGCCGCTTCGCACTGGCTCCACCAGACGCAGGGTGAAGGTCTCGCCGGTGGGTATGTCCTTGAGCATGCGCGCCACCTCAAAGTGTCGCTTGCCCACCATGTTCTGGCCGTTGAGCTTCTCGATGTGGTCGCCGACGCAGATGTGCTCGATGCGATCGATGATCGAGTCCTCCTTGATCCGCTTAATGAAGGCGTAGCCGGCCCCATTGTCCGTGATCGTCAGGCCGAGAGCGTCCTGTGACTTCACTATCTCGATCTCCTTGGGCCGACCCTTGCGGTGGGCGAAAATGAAGTCGTCCAGTCCGATCTGGCCACCCAGGAGGCGCGCCATGTCCACCTTGTGCGAGTTGAGGGTGCAGAAGAGGATGTCCTTCTCGGAGATGTCGAAGCACTCGGCAATCTTCTGGTACAACTCGCGCACGCTGGAGAAGTCATGGATGAGGCCGGTGGGACTGCCATGGGCCAGCTGGCAGTGGAATACCAGTGGGGGCTTCGACTTGTCCGCAACATTGTTGTTATTAATATTGCTCATGTGGTTACCCTGGGAGGATCCGGAGTTCATGCGGGCGCCCAACTGGGGAGCACCTTCCGCCATGGTTCCCTGTTTGGGAGACTTCCTCGTGAAGAGCGGCATGTTGGTATGGCAGCGTGCTTAATCCTTTCGTGGCAGAGCAGACGCTCGATAGTTGTGGAACATGAAGGGATGGCCTGTTACCTTGCTCTTGATCCTGATCCTGATCTGTGTGCGTAGAAGAAATGGGTTGCTCTTGCGATTAGGCGGCAAAACACGTAGTTAGGCGTTGCGTTTAGTAATGAGGTTGCAGAGTTGTTTGGTTTTAGTTAGTGAGTGTGAGTTGGTTAGTGGCGATTAATCATCATGGAGTGTTGTTGTGTCGTGTGCATGGAGTTAACACTGTAAAGTACAACCCACAACCATTCTACGGGTTTATCTAATCGTTTTCTGTTCGCGTTCAAATCGGTCGTAAATTTCCAACAGGAAGGGGAAATACCAAGGCCAAATTCAGCTGAATCCGATGAATCAGAGATCGATCTAACCAGATTCGGCTTTGGATTAGGGCACAAGGAGCTAGGCACGATCTCGTCCACACACTGATTACACCTTATCACCGATTTTTGTTTTATTTTAAGACACCAGCACTTGGTTATTTGAGGTTAGGTTCTAACCTTTTGTTGATAGTTTCTACTAATATCGTAGTTATAGTACCGTTTAGACCTCTCACTACTATACCAAATACTTAGTTTTTAGTTAGATAAATCGATCGATTATTACCCCTCTAATTAAGCAAGCAGAACATCGAGGAACCGCGGAAAAGCACATTGAATTCCAACCAATTTTTGTCACACTGAGCTGGCTGCTTTTCACTACTTTTCCCCGGGTTTCTGCTGCTGCTGCTGGCGATAAGATTGACTTTCCGCCTGATAAGACAACCGCCGCGCAAGATAAGAGTTGCCTCGGCACAAGATACGGGCGGAGGGTTCGCGATACAGCGCAGTTTCCGCTCCCCTTTTCGAGCGTGCGTCCGGAGTAGTCCGTCAAAGTGAACTGAAGCCATCGGCCGAAGGTGGCCACTCGATGGTTTGGCTGTTGGTTGTTTTCCCCCCCTTAAACGCCTGCACTTCCGCTGAAGAGCAACGCCGGAGTTCGTGAACCTTTGCGGCGACTGTTTTCCCCGCTAATTGTACATACTTGAGGGGAATGACGCTGGCCCTGGTACTTGAACGGAATCTGATGCATTTACGGAATAAAATTTTGAATTTATAAAGCAAAGACTATTTTTTGAATAGGGCCCTGGCGCCCAGGCAGAGGTATAGCTACAGGCTTGCTTAGGTTTTAAATTAGAAAACTACATATGTACATATATGTAAGCACACTAACTAGAATTCATTATTTGATTTTTTTTATGAATTAAAAGAGCTTGGCTCTATAGCCCTGACTTGGGAGCTGAAAAAATACTCTCTTTTTAATTTTACATTTCATATTGTTAAATATTTCCTCTATATAATCTCTCTTCAAGCAAATCTATTCTACATTTAATTATAACTTCATCACTTAGAGCACATTTTCTTAAAGATCCCCATATCTAGGGCATTTGTAAACATTTCCAGCTTGGCGATTTTAAAAGGGAATCTTAAGATATCGTGTTCAGTTGTCATTAATTTGGAAAGAGGGGCGTGTTTTCCATCTGGCGCTTTTTCAGTCAGCAGACCTGACCATAACTGGTTCTGGCAGCTTTAATTGAAAACAAGTTACATCCAAATCGAAGCGAACAACATGAGACGAGCCCCTTCATTCACTTGCATATATGTCCATTCCCAAGCATACATATTTATATACTATAGCTTCTATAATGTAATATATTCAGAGTGTCAGAACAGGCAAAACAACGCGAGTGGATAGATAATGCCGCTAGTCACATCAAGGTCGAAATAGTTGAGAGCGCGTGAGTCGCTCGCGCCTTAACCGACCAAGAATAGTCGTTTTTATATGCGAAAAATACATATGTACATATGTATATGTGCAAACCCATAGCTTGACATACATCGGCAGATACTAGAGTATATAAGCGAACTACGCAGTTTAGGTGGAGCATAGAAATTAATGCGCCCCCCCAAAGGCGGAAGCCGGCTGAGGGCAGGCCCCCTCACGAAACCGGCGCGATCAATGATCTTGCCTTGCCGGTGATCCAACCGAGAGAGTCAAAATAAGCCGAAAAAGCGCCAACATTATGGCCAACTGGTGTCGTAAATTATGAGAGATCCCCCCAGGGTCATTAGTTGCAGAGCAGAGGTTTTGTTACCTCAGCTTTTTCTGCGTTCAATGATCTTCTTTTTGTGCAAATATTTGAAGGCGAGGAAAACTTTAATTACAGTTTTATTAATATTAAATATCATTTTAATATGCTACGTTAATTGTTGTAAACTTTACAAACGTTGAGAACATTTTAATAATTAACAAAACGTGTATTATGGAGAAAAACAATTAAGTTTTCGTTTAACAGCTTTTTTTAAACATGGTTAGCTAGTCTGTATTTGTTTTAAGGTTTTTACTTAACGAATTCCCAAATGAGCAAAAGCCATTAAAAAAGTTGTTAATGGAAAGAAAGCCAAGGGTAAGTCATTGAAAAGTAAAAGTCATAAGTTTAGATACATATTTTCTAGATTTTATATTTTAGGTATTTAGCGTTTTTTATGATTCTTCTCCCGTTAAACAAAAAGAAATACTACGATATTCGATCAGAGAGAGATCATAAATATATAGATATGAGCTGCTAGAGCTGTTTGTCCGATCTCTAATTGCTGCTTGGATAAAACGTAAACAAATTCGCTTCCGCGTTGCCCGCTGGTGGGAGCTCTGTTGATTCTATTCGTATTTTTTTGTTGTTATTCCCCCAACTTGTTTACTTGGCTGCTATTGGTCGCCATCGGTGGGCTCGACGCTGAGAGTGTTGTGGATGTGGGAGATGGATATGTAAAAGAGCTTTAATTTGCTGTAAACAACAGGCAACAACAAGTGCACATGGCCATTGTCGAATTACAGAATGTGCACTTAAAAATAACAACTAAGCTTGCGATAGCAATGTGTAAACAACAATACGTGCGACGTTAATTTATTTACCCCAAAGGGATCGGGTATAGATATCAAATAGTGCAATGCATTTCCAAAAGTACTCAATCTTCGATCGAGAATATGATCAAAGCACAAAGTTTTGGGGCATTTAATTACTTCTCTTGTAAGTTTGTTTAATAACTGTGCGCTGGCTTCTAATTACTCCATTGGGGTGCCGGCATTTACAGTCGCTGTGCCTAATTAATGAGTTGTTTTTCACTCAATGGACTTACAGAAAAAAACAAAGCAATATAGAGTCACACATGTGTACGTGAACTCAATGGACTTACAGAAAAAAACAAAGCAATATAGAGTCACACATGTGTACGTGCCCAAGGCACACCGCACAGACCAACACACACAATCGACACGCGCATGGGGAATTGGATAGCGCCGCTATATTGGGGTCGCCAAGTTCTTAACTTGCATACCCCTCCTCAGAGGGGGTATTATGGTTTTGTTTCAATCAACAACAAGTTGAAAAAATTCACTTTTACAAATTATTTTGAAAATTTGTATAGTGGTTTTTTCCATTTAATATAGTTTTATTGTTTTTAAAGATATTTAAATAAGACTTGGTGTATAGCTTTAAAATACTTAATGTTATAATATAGACAAGTTTCAGATTACTATATAATTTTAAAGGCATAATAACCATCGCTTTAAATGCATTTATAAATCTGTTCAGTATGATCTCTCCAAAAAGGTAATAAATTTTGTGTTTTTACACACTTGGTTAAAAATATACATACTCGAATATTTCCGTATGAGATCTTGATATTATATCTTGAGATATTAGGTTTCCAATTGGAAATAAGTTTGATAATAATGATGGTAGGGTATTTAAACTTTGCTTACCCACCAATTATTTTTTCATTTATTCTTTTACTTTTTTTCATACAGCCACATGTGATAGTAAGAAACAAATCAAGGTTACTGAATTTTCCATTACGCTTTTATTCGCATTGCAACTATCAACTATCGCAATTTCCCTGCTGCAATCTGCGTTGCTTTCCGATTATTCCTATCGTTGATCTTATGAAACTCAGAATTGCGTATGTTGTCAAACACATTGACTTTGTGTTTTTTGCTTGCGCAAGTTTGTTTACAACGTTTCCGACCATATTGTTTATACTTAACGATAGTTAATGACTTTCCGAGGCAGGGCTAATTAGTTGTGGGACGAAGAGCAAGGTAGCAGGTGAGGTGATCCGTTAATTTAAATACATTATTCATTTGTACTTTGTTTGGCTTTCGCTCGATAATATCGGGTATCCGCCAGGTGCCTGTGGGTTCAACTAACATCCCCAAAAGTTCTGATTTCAATTGCGGGAAACCTTGGAAACCCAAAGGTTGCTATTGTTTTTCAAACACACGTTTCTAATATCAACAAAGCCACGCGAAGCCAATGCCAAAAACAAAACCAGAGGGACCCAAGAAGAGGTGGAATTTAAAGAGAGCACCTAAGAGAACTAGATTATGTTTTAAGAGAGCGGGTAAGCTCGCTGGAAAGCTCACAAAAAGCTTAGGAAACAGGTTTTTCGCTCCCTAGAAGAGAGTGCCAGAGAGAGGATCTTGCTTTTCGTTGACTAGGTCAATTTTTTCGACCGAATGCTAAAATCACCGGTAAATGGGGAGACTCCAGCGAATTCCGTCTGATCTTTGGCTAACGGTGAAACTTAATTCGAAAAGTCAACAAAATTTGTTTGTGGGCTGAAGGCACGGCGACAAGCTGAAAACTAAGCTGGCGGCGCAGCTAATGGAAACGTGAAAATGGTACACAGAAGAAAATAAGGTTAGAATTATAATTATATTTGAAAAAATATATATCCGGAATATCCTTGTTAGTAACTTAATAATTTTGTTGCCAGAATATTAAATGGCTTTTCTCTCAAATACTTAAAAAAAAAACTACAATTTAATTGTTAATATGTTTTTTGATACAGGAAACGCTATTTGATATGAAAACTAATATTTCTTCCCCTATTTGCTATTATTCCTATTAAAATGTTTAAGATCAATAAATGATTAACACATAAGACAATTGTTTTATGGAATCATAAGCTAATACGATTTGATATTATAAATATATATTTCTGACATAAAATAAGTGTCAATGCAACAAATATACAACGATTTTTTCAATTCCAATTGAATCTCTTATTGAATATCCATAAGTTTCCTCTATAACTTAAATAAATAAATAGAAATACATATGTATAAATTTGTACGTTTTTACGGCATTTATAAGTTATAGAACCTTGACGACTTCCCTGTTGAGTTAATTTAGAAAACTCGTTATATATATGTAAGATACATTCAACTAAATATTTTTGGCTAGTCCATCGAGAGACCTATTTTACCCAATTCATTATCATCTCCATAGATACTTTATTCTCTGTGCAGTGGCTGCTAATGCATAAATAAACAGAAATAGCAAGCGCTTATTTTCATTTACCCACAAACAGAAGTATCAGTTGTCCACGGGGAAGCGTATTGCAAAAACAAACAAATATGTCTACTCGGAGAATACGTACGTAGTTTCCCCCGATGATTCAGTTGAGGTCTCAAGTGCTTCAAATGTCAAGCTGCTTGAGATAATACGTATTATTTTATGCAGCGTTTTTTGCCTCATTTTCCGATCACGTTTTTCTGTGGTTCCCTGTTACTTTTCACTACATTATTCATAATTTGCTGACATTTTGCATTTGTTATGGACGCTTTTTGGCCTGCTTTTTTGTATACCCACTTCGGGGTCCCTATATAAAGTCGTTGCTCTGCGATCAGGTGCATTGAACTCACAGTACGTGGAGGAAATGCGGAACCCTGGCTGGAAAATATATCGTATCGAATGGCCCTTTATGGAGCATACGATAGGAAGCACTAATGTGGAGCACTCACAACACCGCGAGCCACCGACATTAGGGTCTAGTTAGCATAATATAATGCACACACACCAACCACACCGGAGGGGCGGCACACACCGAAATAACAATGAACACACGCAGAGCCACACACTCATCGCTAGCTCTCGTCTCGAAATGGGGAAAGGAAAACATCGGGGGCAGTTTTCAAAAAACATTTAACCGTTTCACCTCGCTGAACCCCAAGCACGAAAAAGCAAATTAAGCAAACGAATTAAAGCCGAAACCCCGTGGCAAAGTTTGTTTTGGGCCAAGTTTACGCAGTCCCGCAAAATAAACCCAGATCTGAATTTTATCTCTGTCTGTAACATTTCACTGAAAATGGAAATTTGAAGGTTGTATAGTTTTTCTCTTTTTTTTTTAGTGTCTATTTCACCAGTTTACAAATTAATGATGGGATCTGAAGGGGAAAGAGAAACTTCAGCAAAAAAATCCCAGATAAAAATAAAAAGGGATTTTTAAATATAATGAAAAGCTTTATAAATACGTTAATAATAAAAATGCATTTTAAATTTCCCAATATAAATTTATTTTATAATTGGCAAAATTTAGGTGGTCAAATCACAAAGCTTATTAAAACTAGAAATACTTATGTATATCTTAGAAATGAGCAATTAGAAGGCTTCGTTCCGTCTTTCGCCATTCCGCATATTAATGACATGAAAACTGCTAGGGAAATCGAGATAATTAAGTCAGAAAATGAGAGCATTATGTAAATGCAGACTCATCTGCGCCAATTCCAAGTACTTCATCGCATACTGATTGGAAAAACGTTAGTGCAATGATAGTGCACATCGTGTGCTATGCCTATGAGTGCGCATAAAAAGCGCAAAGAGCGACCATAAAAAAGCACTGTTAAACTGATTGGCGACTCACTGTTGGCATGACGGATAAATGGCCTGGCAACCCTACTGCCGAGATCTGCGCGTCCAACAATGAAGCTGATTCTTTTGCCTTCCCCCCTGGATTCACCATCCGCTCCAGCTTTTCATAAAGCGCCCCGGCGTATTGAAATGTCACGCAAGCAATTTACATAAATGGAGTTGCTTCCGCTTGGAGAAAAGAGAGTGGAGAGCGCAGAACAATGCACTACATCCATGGAGAAAAGTATCTGCGTATCTGTATCTCTATCCGTATCTGAGTATCTGAGCGCTCCACACGTACGAAAACAACTGTTAGCAAGTGGCGAATGGCCGACCAAAAGGCACCAGCCGATAGTCGACTGAGCGGAAGCAGACGAAGGAATCGAATCGATCAAACAATTTCCGAGCTCGTCTGCCGAAATTACACAGAGAGAAAAGAATGATAACGTTCAAAAGAATATTTAATAGTGACATAAAATAAAAATTGTATATACATACTTATGATTTTAATATAAATCGTTTAAATGGAAATAGATTTTTTTTCCCATTTTTTAAAAAAATTTATTATTTTTTATAAAATGTATTTAATTTTTTCCCTTTGTGTATTAGCTTTTAGTTTGTAGCATCTTCGTGGATTTCCCACTGACCAACTTCACGGTTAGTTAACACCTTAATTTGCCTACAAATTGCTCAAGTTTTGAATTTCTTTGGTCATGGTTGCGTCTCTATGTATTGCTTCCCCCTTTTTCGGGGCGCAAGTTGAGAATTTAGTTGGCCAGAGAAAAACGGGAAACTTAAAAAAAGGAAAACTTAAAAACGGAAAAACTCAGTGCGTAGACAGAGACGCACGTGCTGGCCGCATCAACACCGTAGTTTTGTAAGAGGGAAAACGGAGATGATGAGTGGTAATAATTACTTCGATGTGCGTGCTGGCTGCGAAAATGAAAAGGTGCTTTTATTATCATCGCCATTACTGCGAAAAATTTTGTAATGTTTATGTTGGAAACTCAGTTCGGCCGTGAAATTTTTCCGGCGAAAAGGAAAGGCGTGTGCTTCTTGCACCCCGAAAATCAAGCCTAAAGCACAGTAAATAGTTTTTGCGACGACGCAAAGAAGCCGGCACCCCGTAAAATCGGAGACCTAACCTCAACACGTCGACGAACAACGAGGAAAATGAAATGGAAATGAAAATGGCAGACGGCTTGAGGCAGGCAATGGCCATAAAAACATGGTCTGTGTTTTATTTTCTCGGGGTGGGTTTTTCGGTGTATGAAATCATTTCCGCTTACGCTTTTCCCTCTGACATAAGTGGGTGTGGTGCCCGAACGGAACACTTGTCGTGTCATGAAATTAATAATTAACCCGACCAGAAGCAGCCGCAGCTGCCAAAAATCGATATAATCGCGACTGTCGGGCGACCTATCGAGTTTATTATTGTTTATTTAGGCAATGGCACGTTAACCTCCAGAATTTTATTGATTACTAGGACAAAAAATCATATTTAGCCTGATTTCAATTTAAATTTTAAAATAAAGTCGTCCTACCAAATTGTCGAATTAATGGTTGGACTACACCCATTTATCGATTTAGTTTCCATAATTTTTGTGGGTTTTGAGTATTATTTATTGTGTTTATTTTTTGCAAAAAACGTGGACTTCCTGCAAAAATACACCCTGATTATAGCTTATCGAATCCGTATTTAATGATTAACGGCCTTTTAACACCGATGACTAAAAGCCTTGTCTATTTTAAGTTAAACTTAGATTGCCTATCTACAATCGATAATTTCGTTGCTTTTATTGAATCCTGTTTCTTGCCAGATTTCTTGCCTGTTGCCAGGCGCCATGTCTGCTTCCTTTATATCCAACAATTTTCACCCCCCCCAAAAACCACGATGACTAAGAACGATTTCGCTTTCCTTGCGCTCGCCAATGCATAGTTAAATAGAAAATATGGGAAAACGCGTGCCGACACCTTTCACTTTATTTGTTGCTGATATCTGTGTTAGGCAAATGAATGGGGGGATAATGATAATGACTGAATGAATGCCAAAGATGCTCCGCGATGCTCTTGCGGCAACACACAATAACCCGAAAGATAAAGACCATGTAGATATGTATAGCAGACACCACACTACCACCACGCACCAAAGGGAGACGAAAGATAGCCGAGACCAGAGATCAGATCGAACATACACACGAATAAATATAACATTGAAAGTTGGCAGGCGTACGCACCTGTTTTTCGGCCAAGCTGCTGATGCTGCACTTGCATATATCAATTTGCACTTTAATTGCACGGCCCGGTTGAAGGTTTCCAGTTGACTTTGAGGAGGAAAGCGCCGCTAATGAGCGAGGAAAGCGGACTTTTTCGTACCGGACCAGTTGCAGTTGTTGTTGTGGTTGATTTTGTTGTTGTCGTCGCCTCACACACTCGAAACAATTTGTTCTTCTTTTTTCCCCCAACACGTTATTGAATCTTTTCACAGTGAACTAACTGGTTTTCAGTGCTCCGCTCGCCAAATACACACACATTAACCACTTTCCAGGGTTCTCTTTCCTTCTTTCTTTTTATTGCTACTAATATTTCGGCGATTTTATTTCCAGGTTTAAGCCCCTTGGCTCTTCGAATTGAATTCGGGCTTTGGGCCAGGCCGTCGTCGCACAATTTACTAATTAAGCTAGGCGTGTTTTAAACTAACCCCCGCGTGATTTTCGCCGATTTCCACTCGGGGCTGCACTTCGCTCGGAAAAAAATCGGACCTCGTCACTGGAGAAATGGAAAACAACTACAACGATTTAAGCGGGGCACCCAGCTGATTTTGGATTGGAGGTGGAACACCAGCGATGGTTATACCGATACTATCGAAGTTGATAGGCGATATTTTTTAGCAATATCGCGATACATCGCAGATATTTTTAGTTATTCAGTCATATTGGTTGAGTTCAGCAGAACAACACTGATCACTGATGGCTTTCTTACATAGTTCTGCTGACACAGTAAAAAATAAAGAGCGTAAAATTAGTGAGTAAATTGTTTGCAATATTCTGCGAATTTCCTTGACTACTGAATGACTAAATTACTGAAAATATCAGCAATGAATAGCTATAGTAAGCCGTGAAAACTGAAAACTGATGTTCTCATCAAAGTGCTGAAATATCGTCTAACTATCGCAATACATGGGCGATATTCTCAGTGACCAAGGAAATACCCTGAACGTAAAATGAAAAAAGGCGCTAATGTGCAACTAAATGTGACCAGTTGCAAGAAAGGAGAAATCCTTCGTTTTCGCGAGCATTTTTAGACTTTAGAAGCAGATGACCAGGCGGGCACACTTTCCGAAATTAATAACAATATAAACAAAATTCGAAAAAATTAAATTAAATGTGCCAGTTAAGGCGCTGAAAATGCGGTTGCGCCGCCGCTGGCCGCGAAGGATGAGGCGCGCCATCGAGCAGTTGAGAATGCAGTCACGGAGAAAGCTGCGCATTCTAATTGGTAGGATTTTCCTAAACTCATTCCCATAACAATAAATTTATATGTTTATCAATTTCCAGGGGCGGTAGGACTCTGTCTAGCAATTTGGTTGGCTGGGAGCTACCTTTTCACATCAGAAAGTGCCAAAACCGGCGACTTTGGCAGCTCCTGCAGCCCCATAGATGCGGTGTATACCTGGGTCAATGGCTCCGATCCTAACTTCATTGAGGCCATCCGCCGATTTGATCCCATGTATGATCCCTCTAGATTCGACGACAAAAACGAGCTGCGCTATTCCCTGAGATCGTTGGAGAAGCATGCCAACTGGATCAGGCACGTCTACATAGTCACCAATGGCCAGATTCCCAACTGGCTGGATCTCAGCAACGAGAGGGTCACAGTGGTGCCGCACGAGTTGCTGGCGCCCGATCCCTCGCAGCTTCCCACGTTCTCCAGCTCGGCCATCGAGACCTTTCTACACCGCATACCCAGGCTGTCGAAGAGATTCCTCTACCTCAATGACGACATTTTCCTGGGGGCTCCGCTGTATCCGGAGGATCTGTACACAGAGGCGGAAGGTGTGCGCGTATACCAGGCCTGGATGGTGCCCGACTGCGCCCTGGATTGCCCCTGGACATACATAGGAGACGGAGCCTGCGATCGGCACTGCAATATCGATGCCTGTCAGTTTGATGGAGGAGATTGCAGCGAAACGGGGCCAGCGGATGGCTCCCACATCCTTCCGCAGAGCCAGGAGACGAACGAGTTGGGCGCAGCAGCGCCTGTGCCACCGACACCGGTCCACCGGTTTCCTCACATGGGATTGCAAAAGCTGTTTAAGAAGAGCTCCGCCAACTTTAAGGATGTGATGCGCCACCGCAATGTGTCAACGCTGCTCGAGCTGCGCCGCATAGTGGAGCGCTTCAACAAGGACAAGTTAATGTCTCTCAATCCCGAGATGGAGGCGAGCAGCACAGGGCCGCCGACCACGCAACGTCATGTCCTGCACAAGGAAGACTTTAAATCCTCCACAGACATTTACTCCCACTCGCTGATTTCCACGAATATGCTGTTAAACAAAGCCTACGGATTTAAGGCTCGTTATGTTCTGGCCCACGTGGGATTCCTGCTCGAAGGGGAAATTGTGGAGGCCATGCAGCAACGCTTCCGGCAGCAGGTCTTGGACACTGCCTTGCAGCGTTTCAGGGCGCCCACGGATCTGCAATATGCCTTTGCCTATTACTCCTTTTTGATGAGTGAAACTCGGGTATTGGGCGTAGAAGAGATTTTCGACGAGTTCGACACTGATGGCTCTGGAACGTGGTCGGACCGAGAGGTGCGCACCTTCCTTACCCGCATTTATCCGCCGCCCCTAGACTGGTCAGCCATGCGTTACTTCGAGGAGGTTATTCAGAATTGCACCAGAAATCAGGGAGAGGATTTGAGAGTTGACGTAGTGGAGCACTCCACGTTGGTCTATGAGCGATATGAGGACTCCAATTTGGTAAGTAATCTTGAGATACATCTCAAAGAGGATTAATATTAATTATTTCTGCCCTTTCAGCCCACAATAACCCGGGCCTTGGTAGTGCGTTGCCCCCTCTTAGCGGAAGCCTTGACTGCCAACTTTGGAGTGCGTCCCAAGTACCACTTCCATGTGAGTCCCAAGCGCACCTCCCACAGCAACTTTATGATGCTGACCTCGAACATCACGGAGGTGGTAGAGTCCCTAGACCGACTGCGTCGTAATCCGCGCAAGTTCAACTGTATCAACGATAACCTGGACGCGAATAGAAGCGAGGACAACGAGATTGTGCGCCATTTGCTCGAGGACTTTTACCTGTCGTTCTTCCCGCGGCGTAGCAAGTTCGAACTGCCGCCACAGTTCCGAAATCGCTATGCATCCTGGCGGGATTACCAGCGCTGGAAGCGAAGGAAGCGGGCCGTATTGGTTGTGGGCTATCTGGTTAGTGTGCTCTTGGTGATCTTCCTGTTGCGCTTTATGTGCCAGCACAAGGCCAAGTTTGTGAGGCGCTGTGTGCAACGTTTGTAGTCTGTCTCTCTTCTGCAATGTTGTGATAAGTTGTGAAAATTTGTGTATATTGGCCATTTTTCTGCAAGCGTACATAGTCAAATCTAGTTGTAGGCCATGTCTAAGGCTATTTTTCTAGTTCTTTAGATGCATGTTAGAGGCTAGTCCTAAGCTTAGCAAATAAGAGTAAATGTGTAGTGAATTCGTAAGAGATTATTGTGTTCTTTAAAAACAGTGTGCATTACTTACAAATCTCATATATTAATATGACAGGGTCCCTGGATACCAAATGCAAATCAAAAATAATATCAGCTTTAGAAAGAGTTTTTTGAAGGGTGAACTGTGGGTCTTATTTTAATAATATTTGTGGTAAAATATATATATAATTTCAAATTTATATATAATATGCTGACATACATATTTATATTATTTCCTTCTTTATGAAAAATATACTCTAACAAAAATCCAAAAAGTTGATGGAAGTAAGCTAAAATCCAACAGAAATAAAAACTGAAATGTGTGGCAATATTATTTTAACGACTAAGTTTATTAGTGTATCCTTAAAATATCTCCTAGAATACCTTGACTTTTAGAATCTTCTTAGTTTATTTTTAAACTAGTTTAAAAACCAAAGCAAATAAGTTTCTGTATCCCAAAATCTGAAATCCCTTATATAGAGCCAAAAAAGTTCCCACTTTAGTTATTTCTCTAAACAAAATATACAATTTCTATTCATTATTGCTGCTCTCCTTATTAAATTAGTTTTTTTTTTATGTTTATTGGTTGGCTGTTGGCCAAAATTACAGATTGCTGGCAGCACTTAGTGCATCAGTTCCGGATCCCCTGGCGCGGCGTCGATGATTGCCGCAAAATCTGACCGCCTGCTGAGCGGTGGGCGTTGCCGAACAATTCACAAGGACTCTCTAACTACGTCATCACATTTTCGCTGGTTTTTTACGCTTGCGGCCAGGGGCCAGTGGGTGGTTTGTAATTACGGACAGGAGCCACCCATTCTCCCTTTGGTGGCCACAAAAAAGCTATAGAGACTCGGCACTTTGCAGCTCGATGGGCCGGAAGTCGGTGGGCGGAACTGGAGCGAGTCCAGACAGACTGACACGGGTCTCTCCGGTCCTCTTTTTGGGGGGCGTGGCGTTGGCTATAGCTCCCCAATGTCCTGTGCATATCTCGATAATTTTTGCTCTTTTTTTGCGAGGAACATCTTGGTATTTTTTATCATCTCTGCTGCCTCCATTCGATTTGCGCTTTTATTATTTTGCCAACTCATGAAATCGCACCAGCCTGGGCCCGGGAATAGTGGGTGTAACCTATCGCCGGATGTTGTGGCATAAATTGCGTCCGCCGTTTTTTACCCCACTTTGGCCGGAATATGAGGGGTCAGATTACTAACTATATCGAAGTGGCTCAGCGGGAGTTCTCTCGATGGCCAGGAATATCAATTACCCAAAACAGCAGCACTTTCGGTCTCTCTCTCGTCTTATCTGAGCCCATCTTTTATCAATTATCTGCACGTGTGTCCCGAGTTTTACGGTTTAGACGTGCTGCTCCTGCGCACACCGGCCTCGATCCGAATTCTGGCCTCGTAACTCATCCTAAACGATCTCTGTAGTTGGGCCACCCAAAGAGACTCAATTTCGGAATTGGAATACGTGCACATGCCACAATTTGGTTTATTATGGTTTATGTGGTGGTGCTCCCTAATCTCGGTTCTCGGTCTACCACAGAGCGGAAGTGTTTGTGGGTTGACAGAGCCTTGGTTCCTTGATTAATGCCGGATCGTTATGCCAATTTATGCAAAAGGTAGACGGAGAAATGGGTGTGTGTGGGATCGTAGGGTATAGATGGGTTTCAGAAAAGAAAAGTTTTATATTCTGGCGGAAAAAGAAAAAGGCTTAGGCCGAAGGGATTTCTAAAAGAGTTTTTCTTAAAATTAAATTAAATTGTTAATAACGCTTAATCAATGTAAAAAAGGTAATATCAAAAAAGAGTTTTTTTTTTTTTTTTTTGCTTGTACATTGCAGGCATAGTCTTTAAAAAAAGAACGAAAGAGTTAGGCGAAATATTTGTTATAAAAGCAAGAACAAATATTACTTTATCTCTCTCTGTCTTACAACATTCAATAATTTCCTTACAAAAACCATCTCCTTTATTCAAATCCCACTTCCTTTCACCCCCCTTAGATTCAATCCTTCCCAGAACCCAAAAGCCCTAAAGCAAACCCTCAAAAGTACCGACACATTCGACCAAATCCCAGACATTTGGACACCCGCTTCTAATATTTTTCCCCGAATCGTTTAGCCTCCATGGAAAGGGGATATATGAATATAATATATTTCTATTTAATTAGTCGGCACGAAGTCGGTGGACACATTTTGACAAACGGCTTCCTTCGTGACCAGAAACTAGCCGCGAAAACTCTTTTGATAACTGATCAATTCAATTATGCACTTTCATAATATTTTCGAGAATGCATTATTCTAATTTATCTTGATTGCATTATTCATGCGGTCGGCACTTTGTTCCTCTGCCTGCACATACTTATATAGCAATAATCATTTTCCAATTGTTTGAATAATAACCACCGCCCCCGCGAGAGGGCGAGAAAAAAGCGGGGGCGTGACGGCAGCGACATATAGGGAAAATGCAGTATAAATAAAGAATTAAGACATTAAATCGTTCATTGCGGCAATTTACATTCATTATTATTACGAGCTTGCCGCTACGTGCCCATAAGCCATGGGAATTGGAATACGGACGGACGAGGCAGTGGACACTGGACAGAAAACCGGCGACACTGTTCGCTCCATGGAAATGAAGGGTTGGGAGACGGTTGCCGCCACTTGCATGCCTTATGCCTCGGTTTTTGGAAATTAATAAAATCATGAAATTGTAATTAATTAATTCACCAAACAAAGCGAGGAGAAAGAAAAGCTCAAGGAGTGCGGATCGAATATAAACATACCTAGAGGTATTGTTTATTTATTATTATTTTATTTATTTTTTAAGGGATCATATTATTTAAAAGAAAATATAAGTTTAAATAAGATTGAGAGTGGAATACAGGCTGAATTAATTAAAAGAGTTGGTGTTTATTACAATCCAATAAAATAATGGACGTATTACATATGTATATAATATAATGGGGTTTCAAAAATTAAAAAAAAAAGGGAAATTGTGCACTAAAATCTGTTTAAATTTTTGTGAAGCTGTTTTAAAGTAGACCTATCTAGAAATTAGTCATTAAGTTTATATATTCTATTTTAAATTAAGAGATCATTTTCCTATTAGTTGATTTATTTCAATCCAATTAAAAAATTGACGTATTACTTAAAAATTAAATTTAAAAACTTTAAGAAGAACAGAAATTGGTGCTTAATCTGTTTAAAATTCTGTGAAGCTGTTTTAAAGTAGGGCTAACTTGAAATTAAGGAATAAGTTTAAACATCTTACTTTTAATTAACAGATAATTTTCCTATTAACTGATTAAAAATATAAATACTCATAATTTAAAAAGATATTAATTATAGAAATCTCTAGACTAAGTATTAAGAAACAGTTTCTTTATTCAAAATGCTTTAATAGTAAAGATTTCCTGTTTAATTTGTATAAATTAAAAAAAAAAAAAAACTATTTATCTTAGTCCTCCGAAATCATGAATCCTCAAAAGCCCCAACTACCCCACTTGGTCTCCTCTGGTCTGCCTTTGGCCTGCGTCCGTTCCCAAAGAGAATACCCAAAATGCATTGCCGCCGGTAGCTGCCGCCTGTCCACGCTGACGGATGGATCGTCATTGCTATCCGCTGATTAGGGATTCAGGTGCGTGAGTGCATTTTCGTTTTGATTTTTTTCTTCGGCTTCAGCGGAATTTCAACCGCCGGAGCCAAACTGCGGACGGTGTGGAGCTGTGGGTGCCCGTCTTTGGGGACTGACAGATGGCATGGCAGTGCCAGTACGAAGCTCCACCACTCCTAACCCCCTTTGTTTACAAGCCGTTTACATATCGCTGATTGCCGCTGATTGTCCATGAGGGGCAGGCCAGTCATGGACACATTCCCGCTTGTCTTTGGCCGCTGACAAGTGCATCACTGTAATGAGTCGTCCTCGGTGCTTTTGAAATCCCCCGAAGTGGCCAGAAGTCCGTATCCACATAGGTTCCATGGCAACAAACTTGCCACAAACCAAGCGAATCCCGGCGATACGACATGTGTGCTCCCGACTCCGAATACTCCGAAGTGGGCGTGTCCCGGCCTCATGACAAATTATGACAGCGCGCATTTCTGGCTTGATTTATGGCCACTCGCTCGGCTAGTGGGTCTTGCCTGCTTGCCCGCTTTCAACTATGACCCCCTTTTGCGGCTCACAGGATCTGGATTTGAATCCATACCCTTGCCACTTCCTCCCATCTTTTTTTTAATGATTTTAAAGTGATTTTTAACGTGGTGCTGGCTTACGGTTGCTTAACTGCTCTGAGCGACACAAATCCGCGCGTAATTAATGGCAATATAATTTACAACAAAAGCGATGCTGGCAAAAGGCGAAATGGTACATGAAAACTATGAGTAGAAGCAGTCTGTGCTGGCTGTGTTTCAGTTATATGGAATTGTGAATGCCCTACAGTCAGCCGTACGTTTTTGAACCTAACTTGTTCTGTGTGTGTGTAAATAGTAGTGTTTTTTTTTACTCTTTGAAAATTATAGCCAAAAAGTACAATTTTATATTGATTAATTGCTTAACCAATCTAATTTTAAATAAATATAAAATTTACTTTACAAAAAAATTAATAGACCCCTGTTTTAGAACTATCTCCCTGCTCAGTGGCAGATAGAACCCATTGGGAATTTTAAAGAAAAGAAAATTGTATTGCCTTAAACATGATTTGATTTGATATATATAGATTTAATACCATATTATTTTAGGGAAGTCGAAAAGAACTAGTAATAATCTATTATGACCATCTAGAAAAAGGTGTCTTCTAAAAATAATTCCTTCAAATTTCAATCTTAATTTTACCTAATTAAAAATACAAAAGACACTACAAAAAGACACTAGATCTAAAAATAATCTTCCCTTGAAAAGTTATAGTTTTTTTAAAGTAATTCAAAGAATCATATTCTCAATACCCTTAGCACTGTAGCTCACTCCGAGAACCCACCTAGCCGAACTCGTATCCCTGCCGCACTTTGTTCATTTGCCGCAAAGTCAGCTTCGAAACTGCCGGGTTTCCAGCTTCCGAATTTCCGATACCTAAAAGAGCAGCGCTCGGCAATCCCGCAGCCGGCAGCAAATTGCCAGCAAAGTGTTACAATAATAAAAACTCATGCTTGGAGGCGTGTCCCAACATAAAGCTGCGAACGACGACGACGACGATACGCACAAGGGTGCCGGGCCTTTCCCTGGGGTGGTTTTCTCTCCTGAATTTCCTTCTCCTTTTTTTTTCGTTGTCGCACAATTAGCGAGCTGAGAGGGGCGAGCAGAGGGGAGTTGCAAGTAAACAAAAGTCAGGAGGCGGCCAATAAGTTGGCTAATGCAATTAAAAACTCACACAAAGGCGCGAGAGGCCTAATAAGTCATGAGGAAAGGATCTGGGACTCGGGTCTCATCCGGAGAGGCGTGACACGTGAGACACCTGGAGTGATTGCTGGCCCATCTCTCTCTCTGCTTTCCCCGATCCTCCCCTGGACTCTGATTTCGTGACAATTTGGTGCGTTAAATTACAAAAATTAGTCACAGATAAATCGAGTCGAGCTCTCAGGCACTGCAGTTCTCGATTTTCGACACTCCAAACGGCCACTTTGGGCCGTGTTAAATCGCACAAATTGGCAGTTTAATTGTTCCAATTGACATCGAGGCGAGATTTGTGCTCGGGGGTCCCTTAAGTGGCTCCTGGGTCTCTGGCTCTTTGCTCCTGTTTGGGCGTGTTTTTGGAACACAAGGATTTATGTGCCTTATTGTGGTTTAATGCTTAGAGAAAATAATATCGAAATATGTCTTTAACTTTGGTTCCTTTTCTGGTTCTCTCTCTTAGAAATACTTACTTGGGTATAGCCTTAACTCAGGGCTTACAGCCTTACAAGGCTTTATTCTCCGATATACAAAATCCTTAAAGGATAGTTCCCCTCTCCATTATATCAAGCAAACACCATATAATTGTTTGATTTTTCATTCATTTATTTACAAAAAAGAAATCTCCTTTGCCTTCTTCCTGGATATTTACACACACGCAAGGACACAGAACACAGCTCCATCAGTAGATACTCCTGGCGAGCGAAAGCGGTGTGGCTCCTCCCAAACTGACACCCAATCCCACACCCACACCTCCCACTACTGGTGGTGGGGGAACTACAACGCTGGAGGCACCGCTGAACTTCTCAAAGCCACCGATCGTCTCCGCGGAGAGCTTCTTGCGCAGATCCGGCTTGGGACCGCTGAGGCACATCTTCTCCAGCTGCTGGTGTTGCGAGCGCACGGCAAACCTGTTGACATGGACTGGTATGGGCACCACGATCTTGGTGCCACTGGTACTTCCATTACGACCCAGGCCATGCGAGGTGAGTCCGGCCTTAACCCTTTTCCACTTGGCCCGACGGTTTTGGAACCAGATTTTCACCTATTTGTCAAAGGGTTATTTAAATATTGGGGTTTCTTTGGTTATTTTTAAGCTGAAACCCACCTGAACCTCACTTAATTTGAGACTGGTGGCTATCTGACTGCGCTCGGTGAGACTGAGATACTTCTTGGCATGGAACTCTCGCTCCAGCTCTAGCAGTTGCTCCGAGGTGAAGGCGGTACGCCGGCGACGTGACTTGGAGCTCGAACTGGAGCCATTGCCCTGGGAGTCCTTGCTGCTCATTCCGCCGGCATCATGGCGTGAATGAGCACCCTCATCGTCGCTGCAGTCCTCGCTGTCGGAATTGGTGTAGGCTGAAATGGATGAGGATCGTTGGTTTTTGGGATTTAAAATAAATAAATGAAGGCAGGAAAGATAAATCTGGGAATATTTGAAAAGCCTGTGTTTTCTTAAGGATAAAGAGTAATTCTAGATGCTTTTATAAAAGTTACAATCTAAATATTCTTAAGAATAATACAAATACATATAACCAAATGTCTTGATCTTTAATCTAGCATAAAATTTTTATATTTTCTTTTGAGAATTGTATTTTTAAAAGCTCATAAGCTATGAATTATGCTTGGGTTTAGGTAAACTTATGATCTTGAAACGAGTTTATTTAGCCTTTTTTTTAATATTATAAATCTATATTATTTATGTAACCTTAATTACATTTCAAACAGTATTTTAACTGCCCTATGTGCATCATTACTCTTAACTCAAGGCACGACTAGGTTAATATCCTCACTTCAAAGTATATCTGTATATTCAATAATTTAGTCCCGGTTCAGCCCACTTCCTGGCTGAGTCTTAACCAAACACAAGAACCTCTCTCTCCCTGACTCTCCCCAAGAGATAGACCCATTACTGGGGCACCCTAACGAGTTCGGACTTCTGGCGCAAATGGGCTGTGCCATAACTTGTGGCAAACATATTTATTTATAACTGGATACATGTGTCTGAAGGCTGGCCCTTGAGTGCGGGGAATGCTCGAAACTTAATCTGTTTGTTTTGGGTGGACACGAGTGAAGCGTGAACGCTAAATGATGCCCCATTGGAGGCGGATAAAGATCCTTAAGGGAGAGGGTGACAATCCAATCCAAGACTCATTCCCCAACTTTGAGTTCTGTTAATTTTAAATACACGGTTAAGCGGTTTTTTAACACTTACACGCTTGGAAGGTCTTGACTGTCACTGATTTATCTGGGTCTTTGATAGCCACCCCCGGGATAACACCCCTAACCCAACTGCCAACCCACAGCCACCCACTTGACTCTGGTTATGAATATATTAGTCGGGGAATTTGTTGCGCTTTTTACAACTCGGTTGGCAAATTGATTATGGCACGGATGCCTCAGTATCCAGACACTTTGCGAAGGAGTAGCAGCAGCAGGGGACCACGGACGATTATTATGATGATGATAATGTTTTGTGGTGGCTTTTTCCGAGTTGGATTTACGTTTCCATTCCATTCGAGTGACCGGACTAAATCGTTACGTTTGTCAAAACGTCAGCACTCCGGCAGTGCTTCTATTGTGGTCGAGTGCCGGGGCCCCGGAGCCCGCTGTCTGGAGTTGTTGAAACTTTTCAGAGCTTTGATTGACACCGAACATTGGGTCTTAATGCATTCTATGCTAATTTTGATTATGACGTGGCGGCCTCAATTTTAATTACCATGACAACATCACTTTACAAAGTGAACCCGACTGGACAGGGACTTGCACAGGGACAGGGGATAATCCTATGGGACTATGTTAATTTTTACTCTCCCAAGTTTGGATTAACTTTTGAATTAAAAAGTCTTCTACTATTGGTTAGTACCTATAATAGTATGAAAAATCCTTGTTTCACCTTCACTATTATTTCAGTTTATCTTAATAGAATTGTGTTTTTAGAGGAGATTCCTAAGAATTATGTGATCCCAATTATTTACTCAGACCATTCTAGACCCTTTAATTATATTATACACTTTATTTATCAATTTGTTATAATCCCCATAGTAAAATAAATCATTTAATATGTAAGGTTAGGTACTTTGAGGTACATTTCCCTTAGGTTAGGTACTTTTTTCCTTAAAATCTGAAGCAGTGCCCAAACTATATTCTTATATTATAAAGCTATAAGCCCTAGAAATGAAGATAAGGACATAAACACATCCTTAATAATTAAGGATACACTTTTGTATAGTTTTTAAATGTTGTAAGTATATCGAGGCATCAAAAATAAAGTAAAGAAACATTATTCTTTAAATCATAAGTTATATTATTTCGAAATTGAACGAAATTTTGAAAAATGTAAGCAATAATTAAGATCGATTGACCAGAAAAATCTTCAATCCTATAGAAAACTCGTAAATTTAAAACATTTTCCTAAACAATAAATTTTCCCTTTCCTTGTACCCACCTCCATTCCGGCTTTTGTCCAGCTCCCCGTTGTAGTTCCTTGGGGACATAGTCAGACTAATGTCGCTGCAGGAGTCACCACTGCATTCGAAATCCTCGTCTACGCCCACATCCAGGGTTGGCTCCACGGGACTTCGGCTGCCGGACTTTGCCGGCGAAGAGTGGGCCAGCTGAGGCATTGGCTCCTGGAGCTGCACCAGATTGGAGTTAGCCGGATCTTCCTGGATCCTCCCAGCCGCAGCCATGTGCTGCAGTCTGGCATGGACACTCAGACTATGCACATAGTCCTGGTTCATGAGCTCCGCCAGTCGACGGTAACTCAGATCCGTGGGCGCTACTCCGGCGGCGGCGACGGCGGGATTGAAGGGCAGGAAACGTGTGTCCAGCGGATGAGGCAGCGTCGGTGTATGCTGCTTCTCCAAGGCATGTGGTGGAGGCGGCGGCGGCGGTGGTGGTTGCTGCTGTGGCTGCGGCTGCTGTAAACCCGGGTGACTAGCTGGATTGGAGGGCAGGTAGCAGCCGCCGGCAATTAAATGCGTTAATCTCTCGTGGTTCTGGGCAAAGTATCCGTGCAGCCAGGGATTGTACAAAGGGAACTGGGTGAGTCCCAGGGCAGAGCTGGCTACCATGGCGCGGGCACTCAGCTCCTGGTCCTGGTCGGGTTCCTGCTCCGGCTCGTGTTCCCGCTCCTCCGGCGGCGACGGTGGCGCAGTATTGGCAGGTGTTTGGTTGGCAATCAAGCTCTCGATCGAGAAGGGCTTGGGAAAAGGCTTGCTGACCAGCTTGGTGGTGCCGGCTTCGAGGTTGCTCAGATCTCCATTGTGCAGCAGGGCTGGCCGTTCCATGTTGCCCTCTCAAAAAACACACACTACCGAGATATCTTTATATGTATTTATTTTTTTAATAATTATCTTTGGCCAACTTTCGGAGGCAGACACGACGCAGTGAACCGTTCAGAGATCTGCGGGCAACTGTCGAGCTGCCTCAGACATCACGTACGCGAACGGCACCCAAGTGGCGAAGCCACCACCAAAGACTCGCCTGTGGCTCCGCCTCATTTTCAATATGGCGCATGACAAACGTGCTGGTGTCTCTGTCTGACGGAGCACTCCCATTGGCCGTTGGCTAATTACCGGGTGGTGCAGACAACGAACCAGTTTCCGGCAATGGAGCTGCAATGGAGACACCGCCACCCACTCCCTACCACTTGGCACCCCGTTCCCGCTCCGTAATTGCGTTCTGCTCGAATCGCTCGGTAATCAGACATCGCCGGACTGCAGAACACAGAACGCCCTGCCATTAATGCGCCGTCATCGTTAGCTCCTCGCTCCTCGCTCCCCGCTTCTGGCGGGGATGCGGTTTGGGGTTCTCGCGAGGCATATTAGTGACCAATTTAAATTCAAACATCAGTGGCCGGTGGGTGTGACTGTCGGGCATCATTAGCAGACACTCGAGTCGCCCTAATGCCCACCGATTTGTATCTGCAATTTGCTTTATGCAAGATATCTGCGGTAAATACTCCCACTTGGTTGGATCAATCTACTGGGAACTCGAGCTAACTTCCGTTGTGACTCATAAAGTGTTGAGAAGGTAAGGTTATTTTTTTTTTTTTTGTTTAATTTTAAGGTTTCAAAACAATTTAACCTGTGATTATGACGCTATGAAAATGCCATTATTTTGTTTTAAAGATTTAAATAATTTATCATTATAACGTAAGAAAATGGGAAGGAATCAATAAAGAAAATTGTTCACCTAAAAATATTAACATATTTACTAGCATTTTTCGTAGACAAGTACAATTGGTTATAACTTAAACTTTCTCCTCTGGAAAAAAGTTTACTTCACTTTACTTATTTAAATATTTACATTATATTTTATTTTTAAAAATTGCATTTCTGTAGGTATAAAAACACGTTTTTATCTTAAATCTTAGCAATTAAAACAAGAAAATGGGTTATAAATTAATTGGGAAATATGTTTTATACTTGTAAATTAAATTGTAAAATGGTCACTTGGAAAAACGGTATAAAAATGTGAGTATTATAAATTTATCATTAAAATATTTGTATTATATTCTATATAAATATATTCTAATATCTTTAAATAGGTTTCTTTTCGTTAGGTATAAAATCAAGTATTTACTCCAAAACATAGCGATAAAACAAAGAAAATATGTTACAAATAAATCGGAATATTTATTTTCGTTCTTTTTGTAAATTAAACTTTTACTTAGAATATTTCGTAGACAATTTCAATTGGTTAAAACTGTAGAAAAAAAGGCTTATCTGTGAGTATTTTGAATATTATTCATTTAAATTATTTTTATAATATTATAAAACAAAGAATATAACCGAAATAAATCCCAGATTTCTAGTTTTTGTTAGGTTTCCCCTATCTGCAGCAGGTTCTATTATTTGTATCACCCTCGCTAAGGTCACATCCGCCTCCGCTTTCCCCCAAAAAACTCTTCTTTAATTAAAATGCCAATCGTTTTTCACACCGCTTCTCCTCCAAACAGCAGGTGGCAATAATTTGCATGTGTATTATGGCTTAATTGATCGTAATTGACCAAAATTTTGGCCATAAGCGACGAGGCTCTGCCATTGATTGGAGCACCAATTGGCCTGGCCATCGGTCACGTTCAGGTGTTTGAAATCTTTTACGAGCAGCGAAACATTGCAAACATTTTCACCGATTCGACAATTGCATAAATTACAATATAATTATGCGGCTCGTTGATAATTTTTGGTTTTTCGAATTATGATGAAAGCTGTGTGGCGGGGTTCCTTTTCCTCAGCATTTTGGCATTTTGTCAAGGATTGAGAAGGGGCTGGTATGGGTAAAGACATATCTTTGGGCTGATTCTCTACTCTGGCAGCGGAAAACGGGCAAATTAACGAAATGCAACGAAGCGTTGAATGCGCTCAAATAAATCAGAGCGCTGTTGACACCCAGTCCCATTCCCCAATCCCGAGTCCCATGTGCAGTCAGCAGGCCGCAGGCAGCAAAAGATACTGACGCAGAAACAGATACAGATACAGATACACTCGTATCTGCGCGCTCTCTCTCTCGCGTTTTTTAGATTTTTTGATTGCCGCAGACGGAGGACAATTCGAAATTATTTACTGACAAATTGTTGCGAATCGCTGGCATATCTTTCGACGGCCACAGAAATGCGCACACAGCACAAAGAATAACGAAAATAATTAAAGCTCTATCGAGACGTATAATGAGATACAAAAGTATCTGAAACTAAGTAGCAGACAGTGCTCGCTGTCTGCGGTCTTTAAATTATATCGTTCGACTAATGAAAATTAAAATTTCATGGCATTCGACGCGATGTGAAGGCGAACATGTGTTCCCGAGACCGCAGAACACGGAGCTGTGACCATAGCTGTCCGATGTTTACCCAACAATGCCACGCCCCCACTCAATTTGCGGCCATGCTCCTCCGGCTTCCTGGCCGGGTAATTGTGTCATTTTTTACCCCTTCTGCCTGCCCGTGCCAGTACCTACCTGTACCTGTCTGTGTAACTCTGTATATGTAATTAAGGACCTCTCTGGCTTATGCCAAATTGTTTACACAATTTAATTGGAGTATTGGTGGACGCAAATTACAGTTTTCCATTTCTCCATCGATGCTCGTTTGTGGGCAAGCATGGTTTATTCAGTAATTAACGAGTCCTCGGTCCCTCGTTTGCATGACCACTCATCGATAATTCAATAATTTGTGGACAGGGGAATTATTTTTACTAACTACTTTCAAGGTAAGTCGTCAAATACTTCAAATTGCTACTGAAGTGTGAATAACCAACTTAGGAATTGAGAGATTGTTATTATTATTAAGAGTACATTTATAACCAAAAACGATCTACTCATTTTATTTGTTAATAATTTTGACAAGTCACATAACTAAGTTAAACACGGTTTCATTTTAATTCGAAAAGTTTGTTTGAGTTCGTTTTTATTAGCTTAATAAATCTGCATAGAGAATTTAAAATTTAAAAACATTAAAAGTTTTGACAGCTTTAGTCCCTTATTAAACTAAAATATATGGAGAAAATTTTTTTTTCTCACAGATGTGGCTAAAACGACTTAGCTGTTGATGCTAGTTATAGGGGCGGAAAATTCTCCTGCACTGCACTTTAAACTTTTGACCAAAATATTACTCCCTCTTTCTTCAGTTTTTTATGTGCCAGTTATTGTAAGGTTTCATATTTTAGTAATTGTTTTGTTTATTAAATCTTTTTTAAAGATTTTTGTATTTAAATGGTTATAGATTTATAATTAAAAAGTTTTTAAAAATAATTATATTAAATAACGAATAAAAAGTGACCCGATGAATCGTAATAATTCTTTTAATTTAATTATTTAAATTTAAACTCACAACTTAAAAACAACTGGCTTTTTAAAACTCACAAAAAACATGTTCAATTTTTAAATGTCAAAGAACAAAAGTATATTTTAGTATATTTTAGGTAATTCGGAAAGTCGGAAATTTCCGTTATAACGTTTACAAGACGCGGGCACACTGATTTTCTTTCCTTCATTTCCGGTGAGTGTGGGTGCTCCGCGTTTTTTGCACAAATTAAATTTTCTCGTGTAACTCGTGACAAAGGTGTGCAGATTGTGTGAAATATTGTAGTTAGAACTTAGCTCTTTATGGATATCTATCCATCGATAAGAAAAACCTCTGAAAAGAGGCTGGAACTGAACTTGAAAAATCGATGAAGCGGCCCCCTGCTGCGGGCACCCCTTTGTACCGGCGCCAGATGTTCTTTCTAGAAACAAAATGATTATCTTTGCGGTCGCATTACTTAACCATGTGTTTGCCTTTTGTTCCCCAGCTGATAAAGATGCCTGAGCTGACCGAAATCAAGAACGAGGCCGCGCCCTCCACCTCTGCTGAGGCGAAGCCCGAGGATGTGCGCGTCGAGGACGACGGTAGCGATAGCGACTCTGACGGCGGCATGCCCGGTCTGGAGGAGGCTGGTGCAGCCACCACACAGCTGGGAGGCGGTGCCACCGGTCTGCCCATCGACCTGGTGTCCAAGGCCAAGCAGTCGCGCGGCGAGAAGAAGGCCAGGAAGATCATGCTGAAGCTCGGCCTCAAGCAGATCCAGGGCGTCAACCGTGTGACCATCCGGAAGTCGAAGAACATCCTCTTCGTCATCAACAACCCGGACGTGTACAAGAACCCGCACAGCGACACCTACATCGTCTTCGGCGAGGCTAAGATCGAGGATCTGTCGCAGCAGGCCCAGGTGGCCGCGGCCGAGAAGTTCAAGGCCCCGGAGGCTGCTGGAGCCGCCGACAGCGTTGGCGCTACCACATCTGTGGCTCCCATCGCCGAAGAGGATGAGGAAGATGTGGACGACACTGGCGTCGACGAGAAGGACATTGAGCTTGTGATA
>JAEIIJ010007219.1:0-63360 GCA_018904815.1 Drosophila ogumai
CTTCACTGCGTTGCAAACTTCTGACTGAAATTATAATACCCTGCAAGGGTATAATAAGGCTTAGCAAAGCCTTCTCTCTACAAAATGTTATAAAGTTTAAAGACCACAGACAAAATTGTGAGATTCCCTAAAATATTCCAAAAATAAAAGGAATTTACTCAAGGGGCAGGCGTTGGCACTTCATGAATGAAATTTCCACTCAAAATGTTCGCCATTTCCATATTTGCCCGACAAACAAAAACACTGAAATATGCAAAGTAAATAATTGCCCGGGCTTGGGCAAGCAGCTCGGCCGGTTGCATAATCGAAAGTTCTGGAAAACGCATGTCAGCGGCAGATTGCCCCCGAAAGGGGGGCGTGGCCAACGAAATTGGGGGCGTAGGCGGAGGCCGGAGCGGTACTACATGTGGGCCAGCAGCAGGCGATGGCCCAAAACAATCGCCGCAACTCAGCCAGATTGAGTCGGAGCCCGCGTACACACAAGAGGAGTGGCAAAAAGCACGCATGTAATTTATGATGTTTCAGCGTGTAAACAACACGTTCCGAGCCGTTGAAAAAAAGCAGAAAGCGAAGGGGAGCGTTTCATACATCTGCACTAGCTGCAGCAGGGCAAAATTTACGAGAGAAGTTTGGCAAATAAAACGGGAGCAACTGGTTCAAGATGCCGCTGCCACTGCTGCTGCTGCAAGGATGCAGGCATACAAGGATATAGGGATATGGATATGAGCCGGAGCAGCTGTAAGCCAAATGCATATTTAGCCAGCACATTAAAGCGTTGAGCGTACGGGGCAACAGCAGACAATGCCATTTAAAAGTTTATGGCTTTTGCATCGCCTCCCACACAAGGTCACGCCCACATCATTGTCCTCGCATTGTTCGGTAATCAGTGCTGAAAGGCTGGCTATTATCAAGGAAGAGTAACGAGGATATAAGACTTTTAAAATGGCTCAAGTTTACTTAATTCTTAATTCTTTTAAAGCTGAAAACTATTTATGATGAGCTCAAGAAATTAAATATTTTAAAAATATTTTACGGATCACATTTAGCTTTCATAAAATATATTTAATAAAAGTTAGTGCTTCTCTCATAAAAACTATAATTTAGTTTCACAAAAGATTACTAAACTTGCTAAAAATCATATGCTAAATCATAAATTTTAATCCAATAAATGAGTACCCTTACGTTTCGTCTTTCATCGTCTTCCAGCTATTTTAAACATATTTAAAATCTACGGGGGCCCAACACTGTCCATAATGTATGCAACCTCCTGCGGCACGGCCAGAGGACGATAAATTAAAGCAGCCCGAACGCAGGAACGCACGAACGGGCGCCGTCTGTCGCCAAGGATCACCGAGCTGACCCGAGCGTTGCTTTGCATATTTTTGTAAATAATATTATAATAAATAAGTTTACGCTATTAAGCGTCTGCTGGCGGGCCACCAGCATTGTTGACCCCCCGCCGCAGGCCTCGAGGGCTCCGTTATCTGTGGAACGCGGGTCTGGAGCTGGGACGCGGTGGCATTGTGGGGTAAACAACTTTTGCGGCTGTCGGGTAATTAAAGAGGCCGCTCAACGTTGCGGTTTATAAATGGCTCAAATTAAAACGACAATATAAAGCTGTCAGCGACACTTTGAGTTGGGTCAATTGTGTCTTGGACAGATAAGCCAGGGATTAAGCGACTAAGCAACAGTTTACAAAACCGGCAAGACGATGAGGAATGAGCCGGAGATAAGCGACAATAGAGCTCAGTCCAAGCAAAGTGACACTGGTATCTTCCGAGGATAAATGAATATTCAATTAAATTGCACAAATTAATCGATTTACGTTTCTCTTCAACATTCCACATAAATAAAATGTAAACCAATTTGCTTAGACTCCAAGGAGATTGGGTTTGGAATGAGCTTGTAAGCAAGATTAAAGCAGATGCTACTATTAGGGAAAACTTTAAAATTTCCTAGATAAAAAAATTAATCCTAAATGGATTTTAAAGGGAAAACTTTTAGCTGAAATTTTCTTAAGAAATCCAGTAAATCTTGGTATGAAAAGGGAATGAGTTTCGTTTAAGTGAAGCCTTGAGCATCGTTAAGGAATTTTCTCAATGAAAAGTGGCTGTGAATATCCCCCGACTTGAATCCTTTTTGGGAAGTCAACTGTGGCCGTAAGTACAAGACACGGATACAGGGCTAAATAATTGCCTTTTCACTCGGACAGCCTGCCCTTGTCCTCCCCTCCCAAAAAAGGCAACCGAAAACCGGTAGACATTTTCGATGGTGGCCATAAATCCCAACTGGCTGGCCGAATGTGTGTCAGCTTAGCGTTTAAAAGAACACGAAGAATGCTACGGTAATGCCAAAATAGCCAATTTCATGGCTAGTGTAAATCAAACACACCTGCAATTAGGTCCACACGGACACGGACACCCACGTACAAGAACACCCACCTGAGGGCATTTGAGGAGCGGACAAAGCTATTTAGGCAATGGCCCCAGAAACAATTTCTGGCAATAGCCAGGCAACTCATTAACATGCAGCACTGAACCTACACGGATAAAAATTAATGCTAAAATATTTTCACACTTCCTTAAAAAAAAACTAGGTACTTTGGAAAACTTTAATTTGTATATAAATGTCAAAGTTGAATGTTAAAGCTCTCTAAGGAGCTGCCCTGCTTTGGGATTGGCTTTTATTAGGCTTTAAAAACTTGCAAAACGTGAACTTTTTGGCAATTTGGCCACGTAACTTAGACGTGATGAAAACTTTGTTGTGAAAAAATACTAGTCCGATGAGTATTTTTGTGGAAAAGAAGTGCGACCTAAGTTGGTTTGTATCTTACAGATATTTTATTATTATGTCAACCAAGATGGCGAAATAGTGCCAAGCATATTCTCTACTAGTAATAAAATGTATAATTAAGCATAATTTTTGAACATTTATTTTATGCATTTTAATTATAGTTTCTTTCTCATAAAAGATGCATGAAACCTACCTATACTTTTAGGTATACAATGTTTACATGCATTTTGACTTCTTATAAAACACTGTCACTTTTTCTTAAATTTAAATTGTTACTTTTTTGAGCAGTGCACTTTTGCTCTGGGCTTTCTCCCATCTTAAACCATTGTCTGGCCGGCGTGCTGTTATTGTTTGACGTTGGAGTAGCTAATTTTTAGGGACACATGTGTGCGGGTGGAGGACTAGGAGGAGCTCAGCTCTCTTTCCCCCCAATCCCGCTGTTGTAGTGTCTGTAACTGTATCTGACCAGCCATTAAACGCAGCCATGGAAACACGGCTCGGGCATGCTAAAAGGGGTCGGATAACAGGTCTAACCCCTGGCTATGGGGCTCTGGGGCCCCGGGATGTGGGGGCCCTGAAAAAAGCCTGCCATAAACCAAAAACTGTTGAAAGTGGCGCAATGCCTAAAAGTTACCAAAGCAGGCCCCTAAAACTTGCGACACTGCCACCAGAGATAAAATAGCCGTTGGCAAGAGGATATATGCAGTGGAAAAAGTGCATTCAAGGGTCCTTCTGCCTAGCCTCTTGCTTTGAGCGTGGCCAAAATGAAATCGAGTCATGGCGGCGGAAGCAATTGTATGCTCTTTAAGGCGCCTCAAAGGCGGATTATGGGAAATCATAAGCCTCGATGGGGCAAAATGAAATGCAATCATCTCAAGAGAGATAGCCGGGGAAGTCATAAGAATGCATAGAGGCAGGGATTTTAATACCTGCTGCTGCTCTGTCAAGGTAACTTTGACTCAAATACTGTGTAGCTGGATTTGCTCAAAGAAATAACTTAAAAGAAGCCCCACATAGCTCTGAGAAATTTTACTCTGTTACACTTAGAAATAAAGATTGATAAACATTTTAGTTATTGTGTCATTCTCATTAAGTTCCTATATATCTTTTATACATATTTAATATTTATATTTATACAATTTCCCTTAAGTGTAGGCCAAGAATTTATCGCCCCCATCTTCCATAACTCCATTGATGTATTGGTCATAAAGGAGCCAAGGACGTCCTGCGGAGTGGCATTGATTGCCAAGCGTGTCGTGTTGAACATTCGAACAACAGACAGGAGCGAGGGTCCTTGGCTGCCCAGCGAGGGTCCTGGAATGTTGCACTCCGCCCATCGTTCGGCTTGAGCAATACTACGGCCGGAAAAACGGACTCCTAATGAAATGAAACGAAACAAAAAGCGCGGCTGTCTGTCAATGACTCCACTGTCCATTGGTCCCGGGGGTCTGGGCTGCCATTTAATTCAATGACGGACAACAAAAGCGTTGCCACTGGGATGCAGTGAGAAAAGCGCCAAATATGTGCAAGGGCTTCCCTTCCACCTCCTTCATGACCCTCTCCAGCTTTTTGCACCGGCAGGGAACACCCACCCACACAGCCGTCCGGCCAGCAGCAACGTCATACAAAACAATTTCCCCTGGAGAGTTTCCATGTTCAGTTATTCGTATGTGAAAAAGCGCATCTGTTGTTGATTGTGTGAACTTCCTTTCAATCGTTTGTTTGTCCCTTCTTTTTCCCTTGGTTGTCGTTGTCGTTGTCGTTGTGTTGGTGTTTTGTTTTTTGTTGCTTGTTTGTTGTTTATTCTTATGGGTGCTATGGCTATTTCTGCTGTTGTTGTTGCTGTGCTTGTTGCCGTTGCCTTTCAAGCCGTTAGTTTTGGTTGTAGTTGTTGCGGGTGTTATTGCTGTTATCCTCTACGAGCGAATGCCTGCAGCTTAGATCGCTTTTAGCTCGTTTCCTGCCACACAAGAAGGGGTATTTTAGGTTGGTAACAAAGGTTGGAAACGCTTTTTTATTAGCTTTACTTTTAGAAACCATAGACACGTATTAACTTGAAATACAAATAATCAAAACCAAATAATATTTTAACTGTACTTAAGTTAATACAAAGTAAAAGTATCTTATATTTCAAAGTTCATTTCTGTAAATAAAATTACAGAGTATAATTGAACCTAGCCAACTTCGGTTTCGTGCAAGGAATGTGTCACTTTCAGGACTTCCTTTTAAACAATTTTAAATAAATTAAAAATTTTTGTAATTTTAATTGACCATAATATATAAAATGGCTAAAGGAGATTAACACGTAGTGGGGTTCATCCCTTTACTTTACTTGAAGTCATTTACCAAAAATGTCTCACACATGGCACACAACAAAGATTATTAGAAAATCCTTTAACACAATATATTTACAATGCTTTGCAAAACCCTTAAAGCTGTGAATTAAATACTATTTAATAGCAAAACAAATCTCAAAAGCCCACTGTAGTTCGATTTAGCAGCTTGTATTTTAAGCATAATGGATTTACCTTGGAAAATAAACATATTTCCATTGAATCCCCATACAAAGCACATACAAAATTCGTTTTCTGATTTTCTGATTTTCCTCTAAGGATTTTCACTTCCACATGCTGCATCGCCTGGACATTTCGTTTATAATCCTTGCTGTGCATCTTTGGAAACAATTGCATCTTTTGTGCAAATAACTTTATAGAACGCCACCGAAAAGAAAAAAAGTCCAGCTCAGGACCTGTTTCGGAGGATGCCAGAAACGTTGACATTGAATGGGCGTGGGTGGGAATGTGGCAGGAGGTCACTGCTGTGCATTGTGCAATTTATTTATTGCACACAAAACTTTCCTGGACGCCAGACAGAGAGTTACAGGGCGAGAGGGTGGAGTGGCAGGAGGCGACAGCCAAAGGACACTACTGCGAAAATGAGATAGTCACTGGCATTGTTTTCCCGCAATGAACGGAGTAATGTCGACCCGGGGGAACGTCAACAGCTCGCCGTAATAAGTAGCCAGCTAGTGACATTATAGTGCTCTCCTGTGGCAGCTCTCCGGATCAGTGGAGTCGCTCGCTTATTATAATTTATGGCGGCAGTTCCAACGAGTTTCTAAACAAGCCAGAAATCTAAAATCTTTCAAGCCATTTCCTACCCGAATAAATTTCAATTCGAAAATTAAAGCCTTAAAGCCGGATCCACTGGATTCCAGTGACGTCAATGCGGAAGTAAATTGCCTAGGCAACATTTCAGCCAGGCGTCGCTAATCCGCGGCACTTAGCAAACAAATTGCCCCACATAAACAATTCTAATTGAGATGAACGATATGGCCGTGTACTTACAAACATACAGCCAGGCAAACCATTCAATCGGATCGCTCACACTCCACCAACTATGTTAAATGCAAAGTAAGTTATAACTACACAGGGATAAATCGGGTATCGAATTGGTTTCAATAACTTTTGATGTATGTTTTGGGCAAATAATTGGGAAATTTAAATCCATAAGCTTTACAGTAAAAGCTATGATAAAAAGAAGTGTAGATACAGTAACCTGGGAAACTTTAAACTCCATTTAACTGAAATATATATATTTTTTTTTTAAGAATTAATTTTCCACTAGCATTGTTTATAAGCCTTGCAGCCATAGCTTTTCTATAGAAAACCTAATACCATTCATACATTTTTTTCTGTGCTTGGGCGGTTATTTGGATTTAGCCCGAAGCCAGGACTGTGGGCTGGGATTTGCATTGCCCACCGTCATAAAAGCGAGCATAAATTTCACTTACTTCTTCAGCGTGGCAGCCAATGCCAAATCGGGGCGTACATCAAAGCGGCTCTGCATATAGAAGCGCAATAAATTATCGCGTTCATTTTCACGTAATCCTTCCTCGAGTGCTAATGCGGCCAGTGTGTGATAGGATTCTGACTCCGTGATGCCGAATAATAAATCATAACTGTAAGTGAGAGAGAGAGACAGGAGCTGGAGTGAGTGAGATAGCGAGAAATGGTCAGGAGGCGACAAGGAGGCAGGCAGCGGAATGGTCGACATGCATAGTTTGTGTTTGCTCTGGTGAGCTAAAGCTAGTTTTATACACTTAAAATTAAGTACTAGCTATTACTTTAAATATTTTTAAATATAAAAAAAAAGTTAACAAAATACTTAAGGAGAAGTTAAGGTTATTTGGTTACTAAATTCCCTCTATAGTGACTGTATTACCTGCTAAAGTTATTGTAAAAATTTAACAGAAAGTCTGGGTTCCTGTCAATTTAAGATCTCACTTTTAAATGATAGACAACAACATTTTCTTAGTGAAAACTTTATCGTTAAGTTTAGACAGTAAAGTTAGAGATCAACCCTTAATAATATTCACCTATTATTAAACAATTACTCTATGCTTTTTCTTACAGTGCCTGTTCTGCATGGACGGAACAACAACTGGCCAATGAATTCCCATAAAACGCAGTTAAAATCACTAAAATAAAACGAGCTCTCGCTCCTGTGGCGTAACTTGTTACGCCGCCTGATAAATGGTGCGACTGGTGCTCGTCTTTGAAAAGTGGTCCACTCCACTCCACACTTCACACCCTGAGCCCTGGCTGACCGAGGCCCCAGCAGTGCCACTAGTCCCCCAGTCCCGCAGTCCCCCCAGTGGGCATTGTCTTCCTGTTGCGCCGTGGACATGGCATTAAAAGTTCCTCTCAAGTTGGGGCCGGAAAGTTTGTTCCGATAAAAGTAAATGCAAAGCTGCTGCAAAACTTGCTAAATTGAATGGAGATGGAGCTGCCAATGGAATGGCCACCGGACACTTGAGCGATGCTCGGAGCAACACTTTCCTGCACTTCCACACTTGGCCAAGTAGAAGGCTTTAATCCCTGGTCAACGCTGATTAAGGTGATTAAGAGCCACAGGGCCGAGGGGTAACGTTCCAAGCAGAAACTCCGGCCGTGTGAAACGTGCTTCCCCTGCACTTTCCCAACTTATCCGTGACCTGCCTCTCCGGAGCAGGAACAGGAGCAGGAGCCGTAGCCGGATCACTAAGCCGGAGCGCTCTGTCTGTTCGCCGTAATTAATGGCTCTTCCTGGCAGCTATTATTCTATTTTTCCCGGTATTGCGTGTCAAACACGTTTGACTTGCAAAAGGATAACAATTAAAATCAAATTAATCACGCATTTTATTAGATTATACCGTGTTAGGTTGACTGAATGGCTAAGCAGCACGTGCCCTAATGTCCTCCGGGGAAATGCGAGTGCCGGATGGCGGAAGAGTCCTGCGAGGAGTTGAGTTATTACTTGTTGCCCAACTGATTGATGGATGGGTGTAATTTACCAGGGGGCAACGAGGCCCAATCCCTCAAAGTAGCTCTTTGATGCGACCTACCGCCTATTATTTGTTTTGGGGCTTATTGAATTTTATGGGGGTACACGGAGAAAAGTTTGAGCTAGGATTTTCTCTTAAGGAAAGTCAGTTTCCTTAGGCTTTCCTGGTCATAGAGACTTCTTTATTTTCTGTGCAGGCTCGATATTACTATTGCCCTTTAATGTTTCACCTTCGACTTGACCGCAACTGAACCCAATTTCGGTCCGTAAATATCGCTTGGGGGGATATGCCAGGAATGGACCAAGGCCCAAAAGTAGCGCCCAACGGGTGTTGAGAGGATTGTTTTTTCCGTTCGTTCCGTTCCGAGCCAACAACAAGTGACATTAGAGCCGTAGTTTGCTCAATGATAACTGAGCCAACGCCAACGCAAAATTACCGTGTTAAATGGCCAGCCCAAGCCTCGATTTTCACAGACGATTTGACTTCACCTGAGGCCAAACGCACGGATCGAAAAAGAAATACCAGACGTCTAATCAAGTAACGCACAATAAATAGTCCGGTGAGCTGTCTACCAGGCGGAGGGAAAAAAGCAGGAATGTTTGACAGCTCCGCAAAGCACGGTCCGCCAGTAAATATCAAACGCAGAGGAATTGGCAAAAGGTTTAGGTTAAGGGAAAGCCATTGGCATCGCCAATGGATGTGGATTCAGATGGGGAGGGAATTGCTTAACAAACCGGCTGAAGTGCTCCGTATAATGCCCCATGACCTTGTACGGTTGATTTGGTATTACATGTCCATCGACAATTGGACCCAATGATGTTGAAAATTGTGTGAGCGCCGTGGGTATGTGCAAGATATCCTGGTAGCTGCAAAGAAACAAGAAACGGGACAAAATGCGTTAAAAGGTCTTACGAACGTATAACGGATGGGTATAAAGTACGCTGGATGGATGTATACATATATAAATATTGCGTGATCCCGGACTGCCCCTGGGATTGCGGCGGCTCAGCCGGCTGACAGCGGTCACTTTTCACTTTGATTTGAAATTTCTAATAAATTTTATGTGTGATTCGTTCGTTGCCGGACACGGACACTCCCCGGCACGTACGCATCCTGGCCAGGACTCACACGTGGCCCACATAAAGCCAATGAGATGGCCAGCATGATACGCATATGGTCTTGAGGGCATTGCGAAATTACTCCGCAGAAAATTAAGAGGACCATCAGTGGCAGGCCTTCATTTGGAACAGCAGTAACAAAATTCACTAGTAAAAATAATTTGTTGATAAAATAAATAAAATTTTTTAATGCATTTGCTTCGGACAAATCAATTGGGTTTTAAAGCGTACTATTTGCTCTTTTCATTTATCGGTAATACCTGCCACTAGTTGTAAATTACAGATCAAAGTTTCAGAAAGTCAAACTAGGTATTAGCTCCGCTTGAAAAGAGTTGGTAAATGGAGATATCTTAGTTACCAAAGCCAACAAAAGGTAATAAGAGCATTGCGAACAACTCCTGGATTTATTCCTTATATTTCGCAAGGATTTCCCATTTACACATATTCAAATTTACATCCCCAGCATCTGAATGCCTTCCATCAACGTCTGTGCTCTTATCAGTGGGACTCGCCCCTTACATCCTGTAGTTATGACATTTTTCGTAAAGTATTTTTTCCCCCATTCAACGCCATAATAGAGCCGCAATGCAAACCAATTCCCAGACGCACACTCGTGCAGATTTACACTCGTATTTATATACACAAACAGGGGAGAGCACCCGGGGACCGACATAAAAATGCTACGTGTGTATGAAATACAATCAGCACACATATAGCATTGCCCCAACGATCTCTGAAGCTGCTGCTGCTGGTGCTGCTGCTGCTCCTGCAAAGCATTTCCGTTCGGTGCAATATTTACGGTTTTTGCTCTTTTTTCAGCCGCTTGACTAGCTCTTTGGCCTTCGATTGGACCGCCCCCGTGGCCCCATCCCGTGTATTGATACAAAATTGCAGTGGCGAAATGGTTCAGTTGGGTGCAATTTCTGGCATAGTTTGCATAAAAATCCACATGCCAAAGCTCCGACTGAAGTGTCGATGGTACAGAAATTGGCACAAATTAAGAAAAAGACCGACCAAAAAATAAAACCAAACCAGACCAGAGTGGAGGGAAAATAGGTAAAACGAGAATCTGGAATATTTTGGCTGCCCGAGTTGGACAATTGTTATCTGGAAAATGCAGACCAGGAATAAACCAGCTGAGGCAGAAGTAGTAGAAATTCAAATTTCACATTCTGCATACTCAGGCTGGTATAACCTTCGACCAAACTCTGTTCGCATTGTCATAATATTTCGGTCCACCTTTGCCGGGGAATGGCATGCCGGTAAATTAAGAACCCAGAGCCCCCTTAATCATTCAGTCCTTTCAGTAAGTCAAAGCAGCTCCAAAGAGGGAAAATTCAATTGGAAACGATGCCAGATATTCCTAGCATCCATTCAAATGCTAAGCTGGAAAAAATCCCCGAAATTGCCATCTGTCGGTGGGTGTGTGTGGTGTTGGGTGTTAATTCACTCAACACCTTGGGATCCCACTGAAGAGGAGACATTATCGTAATCCATTTAAGCTGAATGCTGAATGCAGCCATCGATGCAGTGCCATCAAATACTCTCGAGTCGAAATAAAGCTTCGTTGCACTTTAAAGGAGTTTAACTTGGCTAAGTCGCAAAAAATCGAGCAAGCATGTTACACAGCAAGAAACTACTACTCATCACCAGCTACCACTAATTTTACTTTATTTTAAGTGTTTTAAATAAATAAATTGTTCTTTAATAAATTTTGAATTTATTTCCCTTTAATTTATAACCCTTTCTTGAAGTCATAAAAAGGTCTTAATCGTTTTTCTTGGTGCAGTCAAGCTCTGTGGTTCATGTTCCTTAGTCGACTGGTCATCCGGGCTTCTGGTTCCTGGCTGGCTATCGACACATGGCCAAGTTTATTGCCCAAGTCTGCACCGCAAGGCCAACGGTACGTGAGCTTGTGTTCTGCCTGACTTTGACAATTTGTGAAAGCTAAAACAATTCGGGCGGGCAGCTTTCCCCGAAAGTTGTGCCGTGACTTGGGGCAAACCTCTTCATCGCTGTCGTTGTCGCTGCTGTGTGATTTATGATTTTCATGAGGGGGAAGAGAGAGTTTAGTGCCGAATCGTTGTTGTTTCTTATTAGCTCGGCTGGTGCAAAACTGTCACAAGTTGAGCTGCAACTGCGATTAACTCGTTAGACACACAATATGTGCGATTTCTCTCTATATATTGTGTGTTGTGGCCCAGCTTCAGATACACAGACACATCGGATGCACAATTTGTCAGTGTGCTGGTGGCAGGAACGAAGATTGATGGTCTCCTTAAGGCTGCATGTAGCTACTTGGCGAAACACACTCCTTCCTAACTGGCTGCGAGTCCTGTTCGGGCAAGCCGAGCATTTATTATGCCCCAGTTTAGCCCTGTTTCTAGTTTGCCATTAGTTGGTATTTGTATTTCTGGCCCAGCTTAAACTGTCTGCATCTGCCTGCTTTCTATTTAATGAATTTTTAATATGCTTTGGCTTTTTATTTTGTCAATTACGAGTGCTCCACTGCCACAGAGCGAGCGCAGGCGCTGCCAAGGCTGTGGATTATTTGTGGGCCGGCACGGCGTATACTCGATATGGCCATTCCACTAACTCGCCTCTCTGTTGCATTGTTAAGACGCTTAAGTTCGCAAAAAATGGATTTTGCATTCGCCGGGGCTCTAAAAAGTGTACTCTTGCAAATATTAAATTTTGCAAATCATGAATATTGCAGTACAAATATTTCATTTAATTCCTGTATTTAGAAACAATCAGCTTAAATAGCATCCGACAGGCAGCTCCAATTCCTATAGTCTCCTTGCGAAAATTCCTCTAATACTCACCAAAACTTGTATGCAGTAATCAGCTTATCAAAATATTTGCACAAACAGACAGAAAATGTCGATGTACAACAGGTAGAAATCGAAACTAATTGCTCATTTTGGGGTCAGGTGTGCAGGCTGAACAACTGCTGTTTTCTATGCGAATAAATATTGTTACAAACTTGGCCAGAAGTAAATAAAGATCACAGGTCCTGTTTGGCAGGCAAACACATTAGGCCAAGGCAATGAGTAAATAATTTGAATAAATTAGCAAGTTGCAAAAGCACACACTCGAATCAATGGGCAGGATTTTGGGGAAAGGAGGAAAAGTTCTATTAAACATTTAGAATGCCTAAGCCCCAGAAGAGACACAGGCTTATGCTCGTCTGTGTGAGTGAGTGTGTGTGAGAGTGGGTTAAACAAATGCTACCATGGCTCTCTGTTAGTTTGCACAAGTAGTTGTTACCTGTTTGTGTTTCCGTGGCTAGAGCTGGCCCGGCCTCAGAGTGTATGAGTTGTGTGCCTTTGTAGGAAAAGCGATGAGCACATTTGCTCAGTAATTCATGCATAATTCATTGCATTCATTTAACACTCCCTGACGCCCCACTCCACAACACCCATGCCACTCAGGCCCCACTCACTCATTCGCTCACACACACACTCGTTCAGTCCCTTGGTTATTTAAGTAAGCTGCCACACGAGGCTGCAATTCTCAGGCTCAAACCAAAGCTTAGCTCATTCATTAAAACATCCCGTAATAAACTTTTCTGTGAGGGTATTTCTGCTATCTTCGAGGACTTGGCTTTAAGAAAAGGCTTAGGGTTAATAATTAAGGGAAATCGTCAGCGGTAGCGACACTAAATTAAGTCTTAAGGATTAAATAAATATGATGGAACTTATTGCATGAAAATAATTAATGATTTCTTCTACATATTAAAATACTTCTATAAAAATATTTATTAAAATGTTTTTAGTGTCTGATAGCTGGTTTTATTTATTTCTTTATTACAAATAAATTACCAAAATAATTAGACAGTAGAGCCTATGCTATTCCTGGTACTTCACTAGCAATACACCAAGAGTTTGCGTCAGCCAAAGTTCTGGCTTGGATCTTCAAGTTACTGTGCCAATTTGTATTAGGGACATGAAAGCAAGTATAAACTTTTCAGAGAAACAACCTCACATACAAACACAACCGACTGTTGCATCATTGTGTCTGTTTGGAGGCTGCTTGTGAGTGCGAGTTGGCATAATTAACATAATTACTATTATTGTGCCGTTGTTGATTTAGTTTTACATATTTAGTTACATGCGCCTTTTTTTCATTTTGTATGCAAATTGTTTTTTAGTTTTCTCCCTTGTGCTGTGTGCGACGCATACAAATGAAGACCACACACACACACACAGACACAGACATAAAAAAATGCATTTAAGTCTCGTCGGGTTGGTTTTCAGGCGTTTTTTGTGGCAAGTCCTTTAATGGAAGGGAGGGAGCCTGGGTATTCTGATGGGATAAGCCGCTGAAATGCGTGCAATGAATATTAAATGTAAATAAATTTTAGTGAGAGATACTGGTGTTTTATCGGAAGCCTCAATGAAAATATTGGTATAAATTGCAGGGTTGTAAGCTATAATTACTTAACTATATCGATGCAGTTTCGTAAAAAAGGTATGTTATAAGAATAAAGGATTCTCAATTACATGGTCAGCATAAGAGAGGAATTATTGCAAGAATTTTAAATTTTACTTGTGGAATTCAAATGATTATTTAAGTTTTCTTAAATATTTGTTGCATGCTGCATTAAGCATATTTTACTTATCATCCAGCGAATTTGTTTTAAATGCTGATGGATATCGATTTTAATGACTAAATGTTAAATATAAATCGTTATATGTTCAGTTTCAGTTGAAATTAAGCCCGAGCTCAATAACCTGCAATAAATATACTAATCAGGCATTTAATAAGCTGACGTTATTTATTCTTATTTAATGTTGAATATTAGTCATAGATTATTTATTCAACTTGTAAATAAATTTTTGAAAGGACCCCTAAAAATGTTTCCCTACTTAAACTCGAAAGGCCTTGACTTAAACTTGACAAATTAATCAATTAAAAAGTAATTAAGTTGAAGTACTGCCATCCATCACCTACTCAATGGGCGTTCTTCCGCCCCTTTTTCGGGAGCGACCTAGGTCAAAGTGGACACAGGAGATTACTGGGAATCGCCATGCAAATGCCCAGGCATCGACATCAACATTATGCGTGATTAGTCAAGGTCCTGTGGGCTAAAGGACTTAACGCCCCATTGGCATCGTGGGGCATCAAACTCGTAAATTTTACCGAATCATTAGGCAGGGCACAAAGCCTCCAAATTCGAAACTGAATCAGTGTCCTGGACAGATGACACAGGACACTATTCAGATGAAGATGTCAGTGATAATGAAGTTGCCACAAATTGCACTAGCGAAATGCAGAGTCCCTATAATTCATCCACCGAGTATATCTCCAGGGAAACTATTACCAAACCTTTTACAAAGGTATTAATGGCCATTCACCTCGAGTATTCTATGACCTAATCAAGCGGAATTAACTGATACATTTCTCCCAGTGCTCAAATTGTGAAAGGCATTAACGGGCATTATGGCTGTTTATAATGCTCCCCCATATCGCTGATGAGCTCTAAATAATTCAATTGGTCGAGCACTACTCACCGACGATGGCGAAAACAATCGAGCAGGACATCATCGTCCTCCGCCTCCACGTGCTCGTTGAGCGGACAGTCGAGGGCATGGGCTATTTGCATGGTCAATTGCAGCGACTGATTGCTGGCGGCCCAGTCGGACATGGCGGATCCGGACATGAGGATGGCGCGATGGAAGAGACCTGCGGCGAATGTAACATACCGAAGCGCGTTCTCATCGAGTTATGTCCGATGAAGTGCATCCTACTCACCTGAGGCCACCGGCGATACCATTAGGTAATTGACACACGCCGCCCCCGTGCTGTGACCCATAAGCGTGACGCGCGAGTTGTCGCCGCCAAAGGCACCGATGTTCTCCTTGATCCAGTGGAGGGCTGCTATCTGATCGAGCAGGGCATAGTTGGCTATATTGTGGGCATCGATGCTGGGCCGCAGGAAACCTGATTATCGAATCAACCAATCCCTCTGGTTAAGTGGAAGAAAAAATCTCAAATATCCACCGGCACTCACCCAGCACTCCCAGGCGGTAGTTGACGGTCACCACAATCACCTCGCCATAGCTTGACAGGACAGATCCATCGTAAGGATTGCCACTGTTCCACTCGAAGGACTCGCCGTGCAGGTAAACCAGAACGGCGTACTGCTTGGGGGCACTCAGAGTTTCTATGAAATTAAAGAGAAAAAGCCTTCGTTGAGTGTCCTCAGCCTACACCTTTAATCTTTTCATCTCTCTTCGCGAACTTTATTTATCCCAAGGACTCACCATCGTGCGGCACATACAGGTTGAGGTACAGGCAGTCCTCGCTCTCCGTTCGCAGGTAGGGCAGCAGGCGATTCAGGTGCTTTTGGCGGCCGCGAGACATGATACCGCTGCCATGGGGCGGGATGTCCGGCAACTTTTGGGGACAGACCGGTGGTAGGTGGCGGGCTATCTTCAGGCCCTGCCAAGGCAAGGGGGCACCTGAAAAAGGACATGGTCATTCGTGGTTTAAAAATGTGGGGGAAATAACCAAGTTTATAAATTGGAGCTTGCAAATACATAATTTAAGGCCAATGATTCATACCTAAATTGAGATTGTAAACTAAAAACTAATAGAGATTACGTCAATTTAATCTAATTAAGGTTTTTAATATAATAATTTCCAGGATTCCTCTTATAGAAACAAGTTATGTTTATGTGAATTAATTTCCTTTGCATTTCGCACACATTCTTTTGCAAATTCAATAAGAACGAAGAAGGCGAAGAGGCATAAAAAATGACCCCCTAACCCATTGTGGCCAAGCACATTGCGCTATTTCCTGTCGCCTCTCCGTTGCGCAGCCATTCGATTGCTTTGGGAGTGCTGTGTGGCCAAAAAGTCAATTCCGTATTTATGTAACACGGTCAACAGGCACTTGAAAACGCCATAAACAAGCAAGCACACACTCACACCACACACATCCTGCACACAAGTGCCATCGGAGACCAAGGGACACTCGTGGCTCGGTGCAGTGTTTGGTCCTGTCCGGATCCGATTCCGATTTCGATTTCGATTTCGAATCCGATTCGTGGCCAAGTTGACTGCGGTTACGCTTTGGTGTTGCAGTTAACGTCAAACCGTGCTCGCAGATGCGGAGAATCGTTGGTGAACGGTCAACCACGATTGGGTCAAGTTAGTTCGGATTCCGGTCACTGGATGCAAGACCCAGTCGGTGGTCCCTGCTCTGCGGTTGGGAGCAGTCAGGGAAAGGCAGCTGCACATCCACATGGGCTGAGTGGCTGCCAGTCGCTTACGAATTTTGACACCACATTGTTACGGCTTCAGCTTGTTTTGCGGTTATTTGGATTATTTGGATTACGATCGATCCGTAAATGCTGGGGCTTAGGCAAATTAAGTGGCTTCAATCAGGCCGAGATGATTGAAAATATTATTGCATATTCGAGCGTGCTCTGAGTGCGTGCGGCTTCGGGCTCAGCCAACTCAATAACAGCATTAGCACGCGATAATTGATTCAACTTCAACAACTGCCACGAAATTTAAATTCAAACAAGTTTATTCATCAAATATGGGGGGAAGTCCTTCGCAAATCAATACCGATTTCAATTCTGTTGCCCCAAAAATATGCAACATTTACACTTTGACACATTCGCGGCAGACAAATTTCATTTTGACGCGTTATTGTGCCATAAAAATGCGAAGAAAAGAGCAAACTCCAAGCGTTAGGGGGGACTCGTATCCAATAACCGGATGTGAACATTATTTGCATTTTGTTATTAATAAATTTCGCAACAGGCGAAAGGAGCGGCGAAGCTCCAATGGGAATAGGAAGCGCGGACCGAAAGCAATGTATACTATATTTGTTCGGTTGCTGTGCACAAACAAAACCCACAGGACTCTGTTTGCATACGGGTTGGAATGTCCTCCGCTTTGACAGGCATCCCCCACACATTACGCATACGCAACGTGAGCATATTTGCATTGGCTGATATTTGCCCGGCGAGTTTCAAGGCAACTTGTATCGGCATCAGCGACTGCCGCTGCCATGTTTGCAACGCCGCACACAGCCAGCAACTTCCCCTGACAAATTTGGCGTCGCCGCCTGTCTCCAGTTGCTGTTGCTGCTTTTGCTGCTGCTGTTGTTGTTGATGTTGCTGCGGTGCAGCGATATGCTGCGATGTGTTGCCGCTGCTGTCCGCTCGGATTGAGTGCGCGGCCCTCAAGTGCTCAATAAACTCGGCGCGACAAACGGCGGAGTGCAAACTGAAAGCTGCAACTGGAAACTCACACACAAATCGCGGGCAACACTTTCGACAGCCCCCGGGGCGTGTTAATTTATTGTCCTTACGTAATGCAATGCAAAGCCATGTTCCTATGCCACAGTTGGCTGACACTCGAAGTATTCAGTTAAAACTTGCAAGTTTTAAACTACAAGAGACAGAAAATATCAATATTTGGGTGCTGTGTCGTTATTTGACTTGAGTATCCATCGATAAAACGATTTTTAAAAAAGCCCAACTGTAAGTCGAAATCGGGCAATTAAATGTTTAATTTAAATTCAAAAAGCTTGTAAGTCTGGCTTATTGGAAGGTTAACAAATCAGCAAATTGAATTTAATATTTAAATTATATTAAATTTGGTTTTCATTCATATCATTATATGAAGCCTTACTCCCTAAAATCTCTACCAAAGGAAATAGTTTAGTGTTTCGTGTTTGTACAGAAATCAAAGTATTTTGCTTGTTGGTTAATAAAATAATGTAAATAAGACACAATATCTGAAAATATTTGTATAATATAATTTATAACCTACTTTAAGTTATATATATTTATTTAAAGAAAGTTTAGAAAGGCAAAATGTAAATCAAATATTTCTTAAAAGACACCTTAAATTGTTCAAGCAATGTTAGTTCACATAAAAGTAATTTGAACATAAAACAAATATTAAAATTTATAAAGCAAATATTCAAATAATAAATACCCTTCTCTGAGTGTACAATAAGTGCAACTAGAGAACCATGTGGCAAGGAGGAAGTTGTGGTGCCAACAGTTGGAACTGCGGCCTGTTTATGGCGAAAACAGCAGGACAAAGTACCAAACTCTGGCTGCTTGGTGGCAGCTTGGCGACCACAAATCTCCCAGAACAATTGCCACTAGACACATGAATCATGTTTTGATAAACAAATTAAAAACACATATAATAATAGCAATTCCCATTCTTAATTAAACAAGCAAAATATTCATGTACAAGTCCCGAAACATACTCGACCGGCATATGGCCAGGAATCGAATGAATGAGCAAACTATGGCCAGCCTGGATTTACATTGCAATCCTTGTAAAAACAAGCTGCAATAATAATAGCCATTCGGGACAGGAAACACACAGTCACACAGGGACTGGGACAGGGACAGGGACAGGGAGGACGTGCCTTAAGCCCCGACATCCTGCCGGATCGGTGTGTTGGTGAGGGCACATGTCAGGTTTTGAGAGCCTAATGCCGGGCCAGCTCCGACGATAATTGCCTAAATTGCAGGCTAAATTCTAAGTGCCCCAGCAGCATTCCCGGAACCCAGGACCAGCAGGATGTTCTTACACGGACACCAGGCGGAATGCGGCCGGCATGTGTCGGCAGCTCCAAGGAGTGTCCGCCGCTTCCCGAAATCCCCACACCGCTTGCTCTCGGGCTCAGAGGTTTTTTGGGTGCTGCAAAGTGGCAATTTGCCATCATATTTGCGGTCACAAATAGTGCCGGCTCCCTGCCTTCGGGGAAAGGTCCAAATAGCTAGGATTTTCCCAGCTCATGGGGTGCCCTTAACTGCAAAAGGGGATCGCCCCGCCACTTACTTTAAATACTATTCTCATAATTTGTATGTAGTTACTTCAATAGAACCGACACCTCTGTTGGATTTAGGAACAATAGAAAGCGGAGCAAACAATCAAATTATTGTTTATTGTTTCGCCTACATTTCGTGGAAATATTTCATACAAAAAGGCTGTGTATTTATAAATAAACAAGCAAACATCACATATTTACACATGTTCGCATTTAGCTGGCATAACGCCTAGAGGATCTATGTATTAAACAAAAGTCCAACAATGAGAGTATATTAGTAGGGCTTAATAATAATTCTAGCTTAAGGTTTAAATAAATAAATAAATAAATAAATAAATAATTTTGTGTATTTAACTTTTTTTATAGAAACTAAATGTTACTAAATTCTCACCTGGCGGCATAAAGCGTCGACTGCCAGTGGGCGCCTCTGCATAGGGCAGGCCCAGGTACTGGTCCACCTCTCTTAGGCCGCTGGTCACCTGAAAGCGACGGGTGATGCCCATAAGGCGGCCCTGCTTCACCTGGATTTCCTTGGTGTACTGCAGCTTGTCGGGCACCACATGTCGGCGTCCCGGATGATGTGTGGTTGTTGCTTCGCCGCGGCTGGGATCTGTGGCCACTGATGAGGCCACGGGATTGTCACTTGCCACGCCACTGGGCGTTTCATCGCTGGCAAAGAGTTGTGCCATTGTCTCCCTGAAATACAGCTCCAAATCCGGGGACGATGGAGTGACGGCCTTGGCGCGCCGCATCGCATGATGGCCAATCGATCTGCTGGCTGCGGATGCGGCGGTGCTGGTGGCGAGAGCGGCGGTGGCGTTATCCGGATGAGCTGTTGTCGTGATGTCCCCAATAAACCGAGTTTGCTTTGAGGTTACACGCAATTTCAGTGCATTTTCCAGTTCATTTCCTGTACGCCGCTGCTCAGTTGAGGCCATCGCCATGGCAGTCATGCCCCTTGCGCAATCATGGCTTAATTGCTTGTGATTGCCGCCAACTGTCAGCAGAAATAGCCAAAATGCTGCCAAACGAAACTTCATGGCTTTGCTTTCGGCCCCGTCGGGATTGTCCTGCTATTTGCTGCTCCTTTCTGTATTAATTTGAGTCCTTGCAAACTTTTCACATTCCGCCAGCTTCCCCGTATTACTAATTGTTTTTCTTTTTGCAGTTTGTTGCCTTCTTTGTTGTGTCCAAGTCCGAATCGCTCACATTTTCAGGACACCGTATTTACATGGATTTTCCTTGAGCGTCTTAAATAGTTTTTGCCACTTTATTTACTTGCAGTGTTTAGCATGTTCTTTTGTCCAGCCCTCGCGTTTTTTCCGTATTTCATTTGCTGCGAAAGTTTTCACTTGTCCTTTTGTGTTGCAAAACTTTGTATGCCAAAAGAAAAACACAAAGAAAATGTGGGTGAGAAACACTAAGTAAACTGAAGTCGGCGTCCAACAATTTCATTATTCTTTAATTTTTCTTTAACAAGTTGTTTACTTATTCTGTGAAAGTTTTGTTTATTTAAGAAGGGTCAGCTTTAACATATTTATTGTCACACTTTTAACGTCTTTTATATGACAGCATTTTTATTATGTTTTCAAGGGAAAATAATAAAAAAATCGCCCAGAAAATCTCATAATAAATATTTTTCTAAAAATACAAAACTCAACAGAACTATTCAAATATTCATTGAAATGTATTCTCCCCCATCAGAATAGGTTCTGATTGAGTCATCTTTCAGTTTCCATAGCTACTGCATTTTCCAATTGACATGCCCTTCTCCTGTGTGCGGCACCAAATCAATGTGCTGTTCATTTTCAGAATTTCAAATATTATTTTAAGACTCTCCATGGAATGCTGGAAGTCATTTATTTATAGTGGCCCATTAGTTATGAATGCCTTTCGGCTTTGGACTTTGTCAAATCGATTCGATCGAAGCGAAGTGAATAGGAACGAAATGAAAGCAGCTTCCGACACTCTATTCGAGTGATTTCCATGCCGAATGCGATAAGAATATTGTTTACAAATATGGAATGACGAACAAACGTCCGTCATTCAAGTCCTGACATATGGCAAATGAATTCGGAATTTAGTGGCGTGTAGTTTCCACATTTGCGTAACGTAAACAAAGAGCCTCCGAATGGAAAAGCCGTAACGGCCATAACGAAAGATTTCCCATGACGATTAATCATAAAACCGAAAACACCAATGAAAATTCAATTAGGTTCCTCTGCTTCGCCTCCATCTCGGTTTATGTCGAAACGCCAGCGAAGTGAGCTAATTCGCTATAAAAGTAAAGCAAATGCAAAATCTAAAAATGAAAAGGAATTTAAATGTTTTTTTACGAGTCCGCTAAGAAAAGCCCCGGTGGCGAGGCGAGGGGAGGGGAAGGAGAAAAACACGCTGGGCCCATGTGTGCGGGAACTTTGAATGTGTCGCAGTGTGTGCGTGAATGTATATCAAAATAATCACAAAGCACTGACACACTAAAAGCATTTTTCACAATAATAACAAACTAAAAAGAACTAGAACATTTTAAGAAGGAACAAAAATAAACACGAGGGGATGTCGAAAAGTGAATGCCCTTTCAGGAGGTATAACTATTTAATAATATTTATTAATTATTTAAAATATATATATAAACCTCTATTGGATCTTGAAATAGTAAATCTAAAATGGATAATAAAAATATTATTAACATTTTTTGTTCTTATATAAATGACCTTCTGAGTAAGATACTAAATTTGTGCCAGAAAATGGTTTTTTAAACATCCCACTTATAAAAAATTGTATATATTGCTCAATTTATTAATAGAATATAGATAAATAAATTTGTATAAATTTTGAATATTATTTAAATCCCAAACACAAATAAATCTGACCATAAATCATATTTTTTCTTATTTTCTTGCGTTGCGAAAAGAGCCATAACACCGATTTTAGGGCATCACAAAATGGCAAACGACCTAGAGAATAATAAAAAATCTTTTAAAATGATTTTGTTATTTATTGCATTTTTTTTCTTCGACCTTCTGTGTGTGTGTGTGTGTGTGTGTCCGGATATGGCAGAGGTTGTAGCCATATATGTTTGTGGATGTTTGCATCAGAAAGAAACACACACATAAATGTCAAGGTACATTGGCTGTGAACATAAAATTGACCTCTTGCTAAACGCTCGAAGTGGAAAAGGAAAAACGCTGCCGAAGTGGAGTTTTTCCGAACACTTAGGCAGCCACAGGAAAATCTCATAAATTCTCCCACCAACCAACTCGCAGGGAAGCTAATTGAGTCAACACGACTATCTGTTATGGCTTTTTCGTATTTTTAGAGCGAAATGAAATGGAAAATCAATGCTATTTTTGTGCCTTTTTCTTGGCATTCACTCGGCTTAACGTATCCACTAAGTGAAAGTAAATTAAGACAGCTGTCGGTATGCAATTTTCAGGGAAAACAAAAAATAACTAAAAACGAACGGCACTAGAAATGGTTCTAATAAAAAATAAATACACAGCGGACATGGGTGACGGGGGATAGAAACGCGGCGTCAATGCAAATTTAAACAAAATGAACAGCGTTCAAAATAAACACCAAGTGCTTAAAAATAAAAACGAATGAGCAAAAATATTCACGGAATTTCGCTGCATTGTCCGCGTACTCCACAAAATGTCGTCACCAAAGGCAAAAATAAATAAATAGAAGAATTCGCAAAAATAAAAGAGGAATCGCAAGACAAACTTGCTAGTTGCTAGTTGGCAGCTGGCAGCTGGCGAAGAGGAAAATGCACCAAACGGAAACAAGAGATGAGAGGGAAAATGGGAAAACTAGAGAAACACGAGAGTTGTTGGAAGGCAAAATCAGGGAAAAGTGCAATTGGAATTTAAGTAAAGTGATTTGATTTGGATTATTCTGTCGCGAAGTCACTTATTTTCTGCCGGTCCACTTGTCTTGGTCAAAACAATTCGAAGAATGCTTTTCTTTCTCTGATGAAGTCACTCAGCTGAGCAGTTGGCATTTCGATTGCCGAAGCACACAATTTGTGGGTCAATTGGTGTGCCGCCATGTACCCAAAGTATCTTTGCTTTGCACTCTTATTTCAGTGTCATCCCTGAGAAATTCTATGAAATACACATACTCTATAGACGAACCCATTCTAGGGTCTTTAATAGATTCAATGCTTTCAATATTCACTCCTGCTGCCCTGCCAGCCTGAATAAACTTTTAATGGGTCCGAAAAGGGTCCCTAATCCATAGCAACGTAATCGATAGCGAAACACTTTCGACATAGTTTCAAACCAGATGTGACAGTGTCATAAATTATATTCAGCCAGCGTTGTAACAATTCCGGCGAGAGTTCCTCCAACGCTTTTGTGATGCAAATGGCGACAGAAACAGGCCACGTAGCGGCAGGGGTCCCGTGGGTTAAGTCCCCCGGAACACCCTTTAGCCCCCTGAAAAACAGCATTGTATATCCCTCGGACACAGAGCAAAATTTGCATAATTAGCACAGAAATGTCGACGCATTGAAAGCTGTCACTTGTGACACGCGAAACCAAATGAGAACTATAAAGTACGAGCGCACACAAACAACAACAAATTAGTTGCAACTAATTTTAGCTAACTTGCTGAAAACAACATTTGGAATCGGGCAAATGCGAAACCGCGACAAAAAGTTCAACAAACCCCGGCTAAATGCAAGAGATCGGGCCGAATTATTTCGAATTATGAGATTTATTTTTGGCCTCCCTCGCGAAAAACACACAAAAATTGTGCACTCCGCCAGTGGGCGGCACTGCAATGTTTTATCGCGCAAATTAAGTGAAATGTTTATTTTTAAATAATTCGGTTACTCGGAACACAAAAGCAAATAATTTGAATTTGTTTACACAAGTGTTGTGTGCCTTTGCAAAGGTCTCGTTCTAGTAAGCTCTCGAAAAAGCGATATATCTAAGGATCTGCGTATTAAATACGGAATTTGGAGCACCCATTCTATTTAGCAAATATATAGATATAAACCCTGTTCGTCGGATAATCTGCTCAAAATAATTTAATTACGTATATCCCGAATATTTATTTTTCTTTTGTTTTATTTTGTTTATATGTTAGCATATTTATGCGCGGCACACAGCACTCTTTTCTTTCCGTTTTTATAAATTTCATATCCAATTTTCTTTTCAATTTATATCCGAATTTTTAAAAAAGTTAAATTAATTTCTGCACAAAAAATTCCAGATATTTTCACATTTATTATTAATTTTAAACATTTTCTTTGGCCAAGAAAAATATTCGTTAATTGATGCAAATCGACATGATACTCTGCGAGCACAGAAATTCTTTTGGAAATTAATTTTCACGGGTTATTTGTACGTTGCCTTGCCGATAATTAGGCGAGTTGAGAATTTCTCAATATATTTTTATTTACCAATTTTCGGCTGATTTGTTTTAATCTTTGATCTGGCCGATAGATGCGCAAAACAATTTTGGCAGCGCCGAGGCTCAAATATTTGCATTTGTCACTTTCAGTGGGTTTGCACAAATAAATCGCCGATATTTTCGATTGCTTTTCATTCAGTAACGATTGCAACACACTCGAAATAAATCACTTCGGCAACTTTTCCCCTTTTCCGAACTGATTAACTTTGGTGCCTTCCTCGCGTAAACATTTTCACTTGAGCACTTGGCACGCGCTCTGTTTTTGTCCCCCTTTTGCAGATATTTTTTCACGGCGTTATTTTTGGATCACGCGCAAGATTTATTTCACTTTTTCTTGGCTTGGCCTAAGAACATTCCCCCAAGAACCGAGAGGAGCTGAGGAGCCATCCGCAACCAACGCGATCAACGTTCAAACTGCAACTGTTCGGGGCCCCATCCGGCGGAAGAATTGCCGGGGACTCTCCGGTTCTTCTCGCGTTGACAATGCTCTTCTCTTAGTTGAGAGAATTCTGTTTTTATACCAGAAAAACAGGCATAAATTATAGTGTTTCTTGCGAGATTCCAAGGAAAGAGCTAATACAAAACAAACACTTAAGAGCGAGTTTTAATTTGGTTTAAAAGAGAAATATTTGCTGAGTTTTTTGTTAAAGATTTTTTGAATTAAAAACATTACACTTCCATGCTCTAGTTCTGGTTTTTCCTAATTTATTCACTCAATATATGTACAAACAGTCTATGTACTTGGATATTAAGGTACATATTTCACTCGCGGAAATTACCTATTAATATGTAGGAAGTAATCAGAGATGGCTTTACTTTCCCCACATTTCTCTTATCTCACCTAGGCGAAACTTCCGCAACTTCCGCTGCTTCATTAATATACAAATAGACTTCTTTTGATGCCGAGTGGAAAGATTTCCGTATTTCTTCGTTTCTCTTATCGTAGACTTCCTGCCGCAAATCTAGCTCTCTCTAAGTCTAAGTGCACCGGCAGAGTCAAGTTAAAGTCTTAAATCAGCTTGGCTCCTGGCCAAAAGGGAGAAGGAAACGAGAAAACGAGCACTTGCCCCAAAAAGTACAAGGCTAAACTCGGTTCCAGGTCTATGCCAACGGTTTTTTTTGCATCCCAGTACAGGCAGTGCCTAAGTGACTCGATTGACTTCTTCATTGTGGGTGGCACTTCATCGCCAATTTGGCGAGGCTACTGGAGAACCAATGGACTTTGACGGTGATTGTCGGTAGTGATGTTCAAGGAAAATCTCTAAGACACCGAGGATACATTTATCTTTGGAAAACAAGAGTGTTTAAGTTTGAAATTTATATATATTCTGCTATACTTGGGAAGAGGGAGTGGTTTAAATAATTCATTCGCCTAAAATCTATTTTAAATCATATTTATGAAATAAATAAATGTAAGAATATGTAGTAGAAATTTAGATAATATTCAGAAATATATCTTAGCTCATTGATATAATACATGCTAGAGATACTTTTAAGAAAGTACCCAAAGGTACCCTTGGATCCTTCTCAGCACATTTTGTCAGTTTCGCAGCAAAGCCAGTTTTTAGATCCAATTTTCGCACCTTTCACATTTCATTTCAGGAGAAAAAACATGAAAAAACCGCTGTTAGTGTCGCACGTTTCCACATAAGGTTTCCTCCTTTTTTGTTGTTCCTTCTTTTTTCTTTGCTGACATTTTCAACCTTTGCCGGGAATTGGGGGGAAATTGATTTACCCGGCTGGCTGACATTTTGAAAGTATCCCGAGTAGCTAATTTACGACCATCAAAGTGCGCCAATAAATTTCGTTTAATTGCAAGTTAATTAAAATCGAAGCCCCGCGCCAGAGACTCGGTACACGAAAACATACTCACGTTCAGTACCACGAGCATAAAGCGCCATCGAAACGTCAGCAGGGAATTTAAAAATAAACCAAACGCGACGTCAACAAGGCGGCTGCCGCATATATCGCCGTACAATATTCAACGAAAAATCATAAAAATACGTATAAAACGAATTCATAAAAATGCGGAAAATATCAAGTTAATTGAATTATTTAAATATCTAGCAGTTAGCATGCGGCCAGAGGCGCAACTATTGGATTTTCCATCCCCAAATTGCAATGCAATTTTCTCTTCCAATTTGGGACGGCCCCACAAAGTTTTTCTATGTGAAGAGCTGTCGGTTTATCAAGAAATACATTATTCATCTCAAAGACTTTTCAAATGCCATTTTCATTTTCTTTCTCGCATTTCCCAATAGTTTCATTTATATGAAATACGGTTTTATTTTTAATTTTTGTATATTTTGGTTGTGTTACTTGTGGCGCTAGAAGTGCCAAATTGTTTGCATAAACAAATTAGACCATTTTGTTTACAAATTGAGCGTGGGTCGATAAATGGAAATTGCTCAACTTTAAACCAGGAAACTTTTGTGAGAGTCCTGTCAGTTGCCTTGACATTGCAAATTATAAGGATGTTTTGCCAAGTTTTAAAAGGGAAAGTATTTTATATTCCCTCATTGTTTTTCTGCCATTTTGCCAGTAGCATAAATATTTTTGTGTAAAAGAAGAGAGCTTCTGCTTGCGTAATTCGATATATTTTCTATACTATTATTTTATTTATTTGAGGATTTTCCATGTTGTTAAGCTCATGTTATTTAAATCCTGTCAGTTAGTTAGACATGGCTTAAAGAATACGCTTTTATTTATATTTTAACACTTTTAAGCCTTTTCTTTGGTTGCTCCCAAACTAACCGAAATTTAAAAACAAACTGAATTGTTCCTTTTGATCTAAGCCAGTTTTTCATGCTTAACTTAAGCCAAGCTCATTATGGTTCATAACTGGCTGACATTTTTATAACCCATCCGATTTGCTGCTCCACTAATTCCTTGCCAACCAATTTGCCACATTCAGACAGGGTCAGGGATCCGGGGGCCGAATGACTTGCAATTTGCGATTTAATTAACTTCGATTCCTTTGGCAAGGACATTTACATAATTGCATTTCGTGGCGCATAATTCTGCCAGGGGCCACGCCCACATTCAGGGCTAGATAAGGAAAAAATTAAACCATCGCAATCAAGTTAAAAACGAAAGTCCAGGCGAAAGGATAGCTGAAAGAATGGAACTGAAATTAGAAAAGCAAAATGACAAAAAAAGGAGACTACGAGTGTAATTGTGTTTTGCCGCTACCACTGCAATTGGGTCCTTTCTGGCCATATGGCGGCCACATTACACCGAGTTAAACGAAGGCCGCGGAGCAGCAAAAAAGGAGCAAGAGCGTCAAGAAGAAAGGCAACGAAGCAAAATGAAAGCCAACTCTAATTAAGTCGGCAATGGTCAAGTTACACACACAGGCACACACTCGCAAAAAGAGCGGAGTAAGCGTCCTTTTTTTAAAAAAACTTTCCGCAGATAGCGGGCAGGAGTCCCATCTTTACAAGCCACAACGGATGATTTAATTGAAGAGTGCACTGGGCCAGGCCAAATTATTTTGTGCTAATTATATGCCCTAAGCCGGGGAATTATGAATGCAGTTAAATGCTCTGGGGCAGCCATTTCCCTTAAAACTATAGAGCCAAGAAGCGGAGACTCCTCCAGCCCGAATTTAAGTGTTTGACTTGGGGCTGCCGCTGTAAAGTGAAGAGCAAATAAATTAGCCAAAAAATAGCCCAAGAAATGCCCCCAAGAAATGCACTTAACTTTGACTTGTTGACTCGAAAAAAAATTATACAAAATGGAATACAGAAAAGTCGGTTGAGGGAGTGCACAGTAAGAAATTTTAGTAAACAGAGTCTAGTTTAAATAAAAGAATTTAAAATTAAAACAACTCAAAACAAAGGCCATTTTTGTATTAAGAATTATGATCATATATCATATATATATTGAATTTAAATATAAATATTTAAAGTACATATTGATAACAATACAATTAATTAATTCACTTATTTAGTACTGCTTGTTTGTCTTTAAACACATTACAAAACATTAAACATTTTTTCTTTCCAAGTTTGTCTTAAAAATTAATTTATAATTAATAACAAAAGAGCCAAACTTACTCAGCTTATATATTTAATATTTGTTCAAGTGTTTGAGGCAGCAAAAAAGCAATTTGAATTATTGCAAACTTATTCTCTGTCGCTTCATTTCGGCGGGAATTCCGCTCCGTAAACTTGGCCCAAAGTTCCCGCTAATCAGGATGAATTCCTCCACAACAGTACGAGTCCTGAAAACTAAAATTGAAGTGGTCCAAAACCAATTGAGCAGAAAACACAGCCGGCAGCCAGAAGAGCTCTCTCTTGGGCTTTTGGGGCAGTAAATTTGGCGTAAAATAGGCTATTGATTTTCGAGCTCAACTGGGCTTAGTATACTGCCGAAATTTAACTAAACTTAGCCAAACCGTTAACTGATTTGGCTCCTTGTTGCGGTTCGTGTATTTAAGATCCCTGGTGCATATGCAAATGAATCAGGCAGTGAATTTAATTCCTTGGCATTTAAGTGCTCGAAGCTCCCCGGAGACTTTTCCATTTCGGATCTGTCTTTCACTCAAGTATAAAATAAATGACACTCATTTACACTTGTCGCCCTCGGGCTGGTCCACAAAAAAATAAAAAAAAAAGAGGAGAGAAGAAACGAGGTGTGTATAAACGTTAAGTAAACAAAATCCTCACGAAAAGGAAACTAAATCAAAACGAGGGAAATCCTCGGAAAAGTGGCGTCCAAAATAGAGTCTCCTCTTCAAGTGGTCGGCGGCCCTGGAAAGTTGCTAGAAAAAACATGGAAACTGCTGAACGACCACACTCTGGACTGTCCACTTGTATTAAAGGAAAAACGCCGCAGGCATTTTAAGTGTTGTTAATGCCTATGCGGCGGCGGTACGAAAGTTTTTCCTCTGCACAAATGAAACAAGTTTTCCTCTAGTTTTCCCTTTTTTTGGGCACATCCGCTCTCAGGCTCCTCGCTTTCCCATTTTTATGCATTTATAAAAACTAAAGGGACTGCAAACTGAAAAGCAAACCAGGGAAAGTTGCGCCACTTTTTGTTAACGCGTGGCTGCCTACGTGTGTGTCATCTAGCCCAAGTCCCAGGCCCCTTCCCTGCCCATCTCATTTGGGGTCAGTTTCCATTAAAGTGGTCACCACGCTTGGTGGTCAGCAGTCGGTCCGTTTCGTCCATGTAAATGGCGTTTCGAGATTCTCTGCAACTGGCAGCCAGAAGAGGATTAAGCAGTTCCTTTCATCAAACACTGCCAGCCAAGTTTGGTTGGACACAAAATTAGATCAAGCTAAATAGTTACAAATTGTTGAGCTCGGTACTTGTACCTGAAACTTGCTTTTTTAAAAAGGTTTAAGGTTCAACAATGTAGGAATTTAATTTATTTATCACGTGCTTTAAAATGAATTTTTCTGTCACTTGAAATTGATTACGTACTTTTTAGAAACCCTTCGAGAGCTCTCTTGTAGCACTTCACGATTAATATGATTTTTTCTGTGACCCTTAAGAAACTACTTTGGCTCTTGAATAATGAATTAATTGAGATGCCTTTGTCATTTGCATTCAATTATCAGTTTTGTTATTGTTGCCGCGCTTTTCTATCGCTTGCCTGCGATTATTATTACATTTTGCCATGCAAATTAATTCCCAACCATTTTCACCTGCACCTTTTTGATGGAATATTTATGAACCATGCAGATGGTTTTTTTGTTTTTGTCACAAAAAGGACTCCGATTAATTCATAATTGCGACAAAGGCAGCTGCAGCAAGACGCTGACATTATGGAAATGAAATGAAATTAATTCGTGATATGAAGAGACAGAATAACGCCGCTCCAGCCGAATTCTGCGCATCTGTTTCGCATTATAAATATGTCATATCCTGTTTCCTGCAGGCACACACCGAGCAGCTTATCAGACCGACTGGCAACTGCAGCTTCCCCTGGGAGAAGCCTCAAAGGAAGCGTATCTCCATCGCCCCTCGGTGTCTTGCAAAGAGGAACTCGGGGAGCTCATGGATCTCAGCAAAGTAGCAACTCAACCGAAGGTTTCCTCATTTGCTAAAGGAAACGGAGGACAGAGAGCGGCACTGCTCCATCTCTCTGTGTGTAAATCGGCGCAAAATGGTATAAATTTCTGTGCTTATTTGCGATGCAGCTCGATATACCCTTATGCGTATTTGATGTGTATTAACTATGGTAATGGGCGATAAGCTTTTTGGGGAATTTGTTCAAGGGGATAAAACGAGGAACAATAAAATACATTGAACAATGCGCTGGGAAAACATGCAAGAACACAGAATTTACTAAGCTTTGGAGAGGGAAAACTAAGGAAAGTAAATAGGAAAAGGGGGAAATAAATTGGACGAGGAAACAAAGATTGCAACAATGTATAATAAATGGGTTGAAACCATAGAACTTTAAGCGAAAAAGATTTAAAAAAATATTTAAAAAATAAAGGAAATTCTTAGTGTTATTTCTTATTATTTATAAAAAAGTCGAAGTGAAGGGTTGGCTCTTTAAGTTTTATTTGTTGCCAAACTTCTTTAGTTAGAAAAAAATTGCAAGAATTTTAAGAAATTTTAAAAACGTTCTTCTTGGATTTTATTTCATTAAAAGGATTGGTTTTAAGGAAATAATATCTAAAAATAAATCAATATTTATATTATTATATTTTTTCAATTTATTATTTTCAGTTAATAATGAATATTTCATAATTTCCTTAATGAAGTGAGTGAACTCTTCGACCTGCTGCTGTTTTATATATTTTTATTATTTTGCCTTTACTTCTGCACTGTTTGTTGTCTTTTGTGCCTTTTTTACACTTCGGGACTATTGTCGGCTTAATTGTTGTTGCCATTGTTGTTGTGCGTTTGCCCGTTGCTGCTGCTGCCACTGCTGTTGCTGTTGTTGTTGTCCTTTTTCTTATTGTTTCTGGCTGTGTTGTTCCGGTTGTTGCTGGGGGTGTGGCTGTGTGTGCGGGTGTGCAGTAGCTGCCAGTCCGATTGTTGACGTGGCTGGGGAAAGCGCACACTTAAGTGCACTTGAGCGTTTTTAATTAAAACGCAATTTTTCAACAAGCACAAGTCGGGCTGCCAGACAAGTAGGTACCCAGATCCGCAGGTTTATTTTTTGTTTTCTAAAATATTTTCACATATGCTTGGAGAAATAAAAGCTTGGGCAAGCATGGCAATATTTTAAAATACTAAAAGTAATCACGGCGAGAAATCTCAGCATTTTTTGTTATGCATTCGCATCAATCATACAGACATACATGTAAAACCAACACACAAAATGTCTTTCAATCAGAAGTGCTTCCAGCAATGGCGGGGGTCCTTTACTGCAGATTTGTTTTTCCGTGGCCGCGGAAAAACAGTTGTTGCTTGGAAACATAATCAACGTCATCATCGTCAGTCAACTTTGTCGTGCTTCTTGTTTGTTATGCAGTTTCCCCAGATGCACAGAGATTAAATGGAAAACTGTACGCAGTTATCGGATAGTTTTAGTTTTTTTGTTGAATAAAATTTGAAAAGCTAAAATAAAAAAAAATATTAACAGATTATAAGAGTCATATTTGAATATTAAAGTATGAATGGAACTAATAATTATATCAAAAAAGTATAAATTTGAGAAATTATTATAAAATTCTTCAAGCCACTTTTTTTCAGTGATCAATTTCCCGTGATGTTGCGCCAGATGATGTGGATGTGGATGCGAAACGGGGGATGGATGAGCGTGATGAAGATTGAGACGATGATGATGATGATGACAACAAGTGCACAACCCTTTGGCCCCCGGCAGTGACTCCACTTGGCTGGCGTCTAGCGATGACTTGGCTTAGCCATGTGCTGCTGTCCCGCAGGCAACTACTGGCATACGTGCCTTCGGATGGGGCCGTGCCACATTTACGCGCTGCACTTGCCACGCGCGTTCAAAAATAAACATGAAATTTCGCGTGGCACCACGAACGAAGTCTCCGTCCCACGAGGGTTGACAAAACAAGTCCGCAAGTGCAGCAATTTAGGCGGAAAAGCTGGAAAATGGGGAACCAGGAGATGAGCTGCTGCTGCCCGAAGGCCCCTCAGAAATGTGCACATTGAAATTCCATCGATACAACACTCTAGAGTACTACACCTGAAAAAACGTTTCCCAAAGAAGTGTCACTTAAATTTCAGTCATTCAGATTTCCAGCAAATATAAAACGTATATTTTTCGGCCATTTAAAGTGTGTTTTTTACAAAATTTAGTCCACAAACAGCAACTTAAATTTCATTTTATTTCCCCGCCAAGTAGAGACATTTCTGGTGATATAGCACGGTAGGAAATCAATTAATACTGTACGCTTCCAGGCAACAATCTAATCAAAATTCATAGCAGGGGCAATTATGAAACTATTCAATGCGTAAACCACAAGCCAGGCTACCATCACATGCCAGCCGTAATTAATATCTAATCGCCCAAACTCGTATCTCAAGCACACATTCAGCAGTTGAGGTGCAACGGCGCCGCAGAATCGGCCTGCAAGGAGCCGACGACATATTAACAATAACTAATTGGAGGCAAATGGCCTATTCAAGCACATCCTGGCCATATTGGCAGCAACAGCAACAGCAACAGCCATGGCGTCCAGTCGTGTCGGGAGACACTTTGGCCGAGCGCCCAGGCGAAGGCCTTCCAAAGCCGGAAAATCCAAGCAGCCCCAAACTATGAAATCTCCTCATATTTCACCATAATTAGCACACAGCCCGAAGGCACAATATGCAAACATGGCTCACATTGTGTGGACGTGGCTCGCAATAGACAGAGGTCGGGCGAAGGATGTGGTCAGTATGCCATAGAACGAGGCCCCACATAGAGCAGGCTTTATTGTCAAAACTCTGCGTCCCTTGATATATCAATTCTAGCAAAAAAAAAGATTGAATAAAGAAATATCAGAGAAATGATTTCAGCAACCAAATTACTTACGGAAAAGATCCCATTTAATGCCCAAAATTGACTCCGTTTCTGCCCTGATAACTCCGAAAGCAACTTGACTTGGAGCTCATAAAGAAGACTGCTCCTAGGCACACTTCCCCCATACTTCCAGATCCGTATTGACACATGCGTGTACGTGGGCTCTGTTAGATATACATAAAAGATATAGCCAACAGCTTGGAGCTCGGCACATCGTGCAAATGTGCGAACTCATTAGAGAACTCCGGGCAACAGGGGCCGCCGCTGCCAAAAGGAGGCAATTAGAAAATGATTTAGCGCAATTTTCGGTGTGATTAAAAACGGCGTCATCTGACAATTTAAGATGTTGTACGTGTGCAATTCCATTCCGACCGATGCCAGAAATTTAGCATAAAAGTTGACGGCACAATCTTGCAGAAGAAGCTACTAAAAGCTGCTGCTGTTCCTAATTAAAACGAATAAGTCTGCCGTTGTTGCCTACTTTTGTGCGTCTCCAGCTGAATGGCCTCGTCTTTGTCTAGGGCTTCCATTAAGCATCTTCAGCTCGGATCCCTACCCGCTGCTACTCAGCTCTATTACCATTACCATCTGGGAAATAACTCAAGTGGCTGGGCCGAGGGCCGGGATAGTTTGCATGCCTCCAGTTACCAGTTACCAGCTCAGCCTTTTCCCTGTACCACGTTAACGCTAACGTTCCTGGGAGCGTGATATAGCCGTCATTCTGAGCTGCGTTGTGCGGGCGGTGGTAAGTGGGGGCTGGCAGCCGTCGCATCTGTCTGCATCAGTCAGCTAATGGCCGCTTTGCGGCTCAAGTGGCAGACGCACCGTGGCGCCCGAGGAAGTCATCAAGTATTTAAGCCAAGCTGCAAGTTTGTGCAAACGCAACTCAGTCCGGGCCCTAGCTTTGTCAGTGGTTTAAGGACCCCGCCGCTTAGAAATGTAAAATCGGTTTGGTACACTGGCTCTCAGCGTTTTTAAGCCATCAGTTGGATCGGCACAAACAGAACTGGGGTTTTTGGCCAGTAGTTACAGGTTTTGGAAAAGCATAAATAAATCGCAGAGAAAGCAGACTAAAAATCCTTTCTGGAAAAGTTAACTTTTTTTTTTTTTTTGAATACTTTTCGCTTTGTGGTTAGATTTTAAATTGCCGTTTAAGCACCTAACTATTTTCATTGCACTCAATCTATTGGTTCAACTTTTAAAATTTGCTGATTGCACTGAAATATGCAAATTGCATTGCAATCATATCAACTGGTTTTTCCCCAAAATTTTCCACTAAAATTTCCAAAATAATCGGGTCAAGGCATGGGGCGTAATTTTAGTAACCAGCATTCCCGCAGTTCTCTAGTCAACCTATCGTTTTTTTCATTGTTCATAAATTTCAAACTTAATTCATTCATGGAAATTTCGAATGGAGCATTCGCGTGGAGCCACCCACACACAATTTGTTCATCGCTAAAACTCTCGAATTGAAATCAATTTTCCCTCGCAACTTTTCAGGCCCCACAGCTGTCAAACAGGGGGGAGATGTCGAAAAATGGACGGGGCCTCCCGGCAGCACTAAATCAATCACTTAACTATTTTCCTGCACTCCTGCAGTTTATAGTATATACCCGTTTGCAGTAAGGAAACCGAGGAACAATTCGAATGGAATAAACAAAACAATTGGCCGTGCACAAGGCAAATAAAAAATCTGAAAACGAAAAGAAACAACAGGATTCTATAACACTTTTATAGAAAAAATTCGGCATCAACCCCGGATATATATAAATATTTCTTTCTTTTTTTGTTGCCTTGGCTTATGCGAGAACATACGCCAAAGCTGTGTTCCACCGCATGTTGCTTCTATGTATCGCTCGAAATTTTATTTTGCACATTGCTTGTTTTTCCCATTTTTTGTTTATCGTTATTGCTGGAAAATTTATTTTATTCACCGATTTTGTTTTTTTTTTTATTTTTTTTCGCTTGCAACTAAAATGCTGGAAAGCCTTTTGTTTGGCATATATTTTTGGTTAGCAATAATGGAGCGAAATTGTTTACGACATGGATTAGCATGTTTTGATGATGCCCTTTGTCAACTGAACGATGACACTGAATGGCTTATAGATTCGCATACATGTCTGTTATAAAAAAACTGTTTGCTCAGTAAATTAGTGCATAAATGCGCCATTTATCAGGGTTTTCTGCTGCGCTACCCAGGGGATTTATTCATCCTTAGGTGAAACCACTCTCAGTTCCACCTGCGTAAGAGTATTAGCGAAGCACTGAGCAAATGTTGTATGCTAATATCCCAATATGCTTTCAGTTCGATGTGGCCCCTTTCGATATTTATGTACTGATAGTTGTTTGCACATTTCTGCTGTGTAATATTCCCCGAAAACTGCATATTTCATATAAATTCCATATTGAATCGCACAAAGAGCTGAGTGAGGGCGGGCGTGAGTCCGTTCCATGCCAATGCATTTTTGATTTGCAATTGCGGGTTTATCTCCGCAGTTCACAGAGCGAAATCGCACAGTTTGGCATATTATTTTGCATTTCAGCATTTCAAATGGCTGCAATTCGCGGCACGTTCATTTATTAAAAATCTTTGGAAATCATTACGCAGTGCTCGAGGCTAAAAATGGCACCAAATTTATGCATCTTGTCTACCGGGTCGGAGTCGAACTGAGCTGACTAACCAGATATGATCAGCATATTTCCAACGAAATTTGAATACTCTTGTGACGACAATTTTTCCAAGTATTGTCGGTCCCCATCATATGCTAATACATATTTTTAAGAATTACTATTTCAGATGATTGTGTGACATAATTAAATGTAAACAAAACTAAATAAAATGTAGGATAGAGTAATAATATCCAAGATAGTATTTCTAATAAGAAAAAAGATATTTGAATATTATTATTTATTAAAAGAACTTTGTTTTTGATAAAGTTTGTTTACTTTTTAAGTTTTTATTTCAGCATAGATACCTAAGTTCGATTAAAATCCTAGGACTAAAGAAAAGAAACCATATTTAATATAAATGTTTTTATATTACAAAATATCTTGAATGATCTCTTAATGTTATTGCTCTTAATAGTTTACATTCACTGATTTAATCTGAACATTTTAATTTGACCAAACTAAGTACTTGGACCTCCTCCAGAACTTTTGGTACTTTACGTCGCCCGAGGGCTGGGAAAAAAAATGTTTGTTTACCTTTTTGATGGCGTTGGCGGCGGTGGCGACAAAAATCAAATGAAAACAACGCCAGCTCCCAGTTCAAACACCCCGAAGCCAAAGACGCCGAGGTCCCAAGATGTTGTTGATGAGGCGACCTTAGCATAAAGTTGCCAGCCAGCCGCCTTGTCGTGCCTGCGTGTTATGCTAAATTTAAAATATGTTGCGGTTGAGATTAGAATAAGGCGAAGGGAGCCTGGGTGCACTGAAACAAATAATATGATGCAAATAGGAGTCCTAAATATTAAAAGTAAATAATACTTTAGGCTATTCGTCTTGGAAATAGTTCTTGCTAGTTAATAATTTTTCTATAAATACAAATAAAAATTACATACCTTCCACTTAGTCTTCCCTTGTTCTTCCTATAAAGAAATCCCTATTAGTATGAATTTCTTCCAGTGTAGATTTGTTGGCTGGTCTTAGCGCTCGCCCTGCGACATGTTCCCTGCTCGGGTGAGACATCTACAAGCTAACATCTGGCGTGGCATATCACACACGCGTGCGCGCTTTAATTAGCTCCTCGGCGAGGGGAATGTCGGGGGATAATACGCATATAGCGGAATCGCTCGCCCTGCTTGCATATGTCAACGTGCTCGGTGTGTTTGTTTAGGGTGCCGGTGCCCGTGCCCGTGTCCCTTGCATATAGTAGAACGAGTATCTTTGGGAACCCCATCGAATAATGCTTCGAGCATTCTGTTTATGTTTAGGCACTGCACATTCGCATTGCCAAAATGGTGCACACAAAGAAAATCTTTACTGAGATAAATATAATATTTAAGCATTTTAAAATAATTCTCTAAAATATGTTTCAAAATATATATATTTGTAAAAAGGGTACATAGTTTGTTTGTACTTCCTAAATATTTTTACTTTCTTCACAATTTGTATTAAAACTATTATTGCTAATAAAATTTATCTTTGTAATTTCGGCCTCTACCTAATAATATTTTATTTTATTTTAAAGTAATTATTGTTTTTCTCTGTATCCTTTACTCTTAATTAATATTTCATGTTATACTCATTCCGGTGTACACAAATATGTATTGATTATTTGAAATCGACCAAGGAAAGGACTCTGTTTGGGTTTGAACTGGGCCAGCATGCAAATGTTTGCGGTAACAAATCAAACCCAGGACCAATTGTCGAAATGCCAAGTTCAAAATTAGCAAAATAGCGAACTGGCATCTCCCCCTCACCCCACAACTCGCCTGTCCGAAATTGCCAATGTCTGAGAAATGTGTGTAAATTACATTTTTGAGCGCACTGTGCAATGCAAGTTGCTAAACGTCGGATGTCAATGCAGATTTGCTTGGAACCGCAAACAGACACATGGACACCCTTAGGAGAACACAACTGACCCTTACACACAACATAGCAGTGGACTCCCTCAGCAACCATAGCACACTGAAAAAAATGTTCTATAAATACAATCAATAATTACTTGTAAATAAATAGACTTAAAATTCTACAAAAACCGAAATGCTGTTAATAAAATTGATATTCAGTAATTTTATACAAAAATAATCTTTAAAGTATCAAACATTTTTCTATTATATTTTTCAGTGCACTCTGGCTTCTGTTCCTAAATGCATTTCGTTTGGGTTTTTGTGGACTGGTAAGTAGCTTTTGAGATTGCAAAATACTTACCCCTAAGCCAAATGCATCATCAGCATATAGCGAACTGTGGCACTGCCGAACATAAACCACATTTCGATTTGTGCATATGTGGTATGAGTTATTTAGCAGCTGACACCATCAATCACCTGCATGTGGAGCTGACTAGGTGCCCAATATTAATTGTATTCCTTCCATTAAAAATCCTCATTCGACATACCCTTTGGCCTCTGCAGGAAGGGCACTCGCACCCGTGGAAATGCACTTCCGTTGATCATTTTATTGTGTGGCCTCTGGCTGGCAGACACAAAATAACCAGCAACCCGGAGAAAAAGTAAACGGAAACTGAATCCGAGTCGCAGGGTTCGGTTGCTGCGACTGTTGCCGTTTTGGCCCTGTAACTGCTGCGGCGGGTAAATTGTCCGTGAAGGATTTATTTGTTGGAAATTATGATTTATAAGGTCAGCCGCCAGTGGCACTCACAGCTTCCATTCGAAGCCACAGACACAAAGAGAATGGGAGGAGAGCCCCACCATCAAATCATTGCCAGAACCCGAACGAACGCCTTTGCACCACTTTCTTCTATTATTTCTGGCCATTGACCTCGATTTTACTGGGCCAAATTTCTCGGCTGCGTAAGTAAGAAAATAAGAAATGAAACTGAATTATGCAGGGCTTTTATCTGCAGGTTGCAATTGTTACCTAAGAAAACTAAGACAAAAAAAAGCATTTAAACCTAAATTTACAACCAGCAGTGTCGCACTTTTCTTAAAATATAACCTTAGTACTCACATACTAGATTTTTGCGTAGGGTGAATACTTTTAAATTACATTTAAGGTATTTTTTGCTAGCATTGTAATTAGGAAATTATATTTCAAAAGCTAATTAAAAAGGTTTCAACTTGAGGTATATTATTTGTAATTATTTCAAAGATTGAAGGATTATATGTAAGGAGTTTTCCTTTTTAAACTAAATAAGCACCTATCGGCAACATAAAGAACACAAGGAAAATTCAACAACATTTCACCACGCTTTTCATAAGGCACTTGGGAAAGCTGCTTAAGCTCTTCGAGAGTGGTGAAAGCTACGCGGAAAACTTTATAAAAGAAATTGGTTCTTGAATATATAGTGATGTAATATCGCTCTCTGTAAACTTTCTCTCAATCAGACGTGCAACTATGCCCCCACAAGTGGACAATAGATAATAGCCATATAACTAAAACGGACAGAAATAAGCGAATTAATGTAAAATTTAAAAACTTATACTAACTCTTCTCAAAGACTTATGGTAATGAAACACACTGGAGCAAGGAACAGCTCCAAAGCTTTCAATAAATACTCTATTTTTAAGGAGTTTAATAGTTTTTTTGGGCGTCCAAAAATTACGTTTTAAAAATGTTGTGATACGGTTTGGGTTTATTTATTTATATTTTATATTATTGTATATTATTTATGTTCTGCTTTAATTAGCTTACAATTTTATTGTTAACATTTTGAGAGGAATTTTATATTGAGTTGCCAACAGAATAAATAATGATGATAGGATGAATTTTAGTTAACCAGGTCTAGAATATTAACATACCAACAACAAAATATTCAATAAATAAGGTATATTTTTAAAATGTTTAAAAATGGAGTACAAATTTTTATTTGCCATGTCTATTAATATTATTATTATTCTTTTAATTGCGAATCATTCGCTTATGGGCCTTTACCTAAAGTTAATTTTTTTGTATGATAAATGGGTATCTTTTTTCTATTGCTATATAGAATCGGCTGTTTATGCTAACTAAGAAGGTACATATATACTTTATATGGTCGGAATTGACTTCTTCATTGCATTGTAAACTTCTGACTTCAATAATAAGAGCTTATCAGGCTATGTATAAAAATATCGATTTAAAAAAGACTTAAGAATGGGATTTTTAAGGGCCATAAAATGTACTTAAATTAATGTAAAATGTTTTTATTTATTTTATAAACTTTAATTTGCTTAGAAAATTATCATACAACAAGAAATAAAGCTAACTCAGCTAACTGCAGTTGGTAATTAATTCATTAATTAATTAATAGATTGATTTTGATTAAATGAAAATCCCAACTTTTTGATTTTCCAAGATAACATTTTTTTTTTTAAGGGTCCATTGCTCCTATTGGCAATAACGTCTGTTGTTCATTAATTCAGTCAATAAATGTAGTGAAATATAGCAGAGAAGCCTCACGAGTGAGATACAATTTTGTCTTAACCATCTTTCTGTTTGCCAGTTAGACAAAGTAAATAAATAACACAGTTTTTTTCCGATTCGACTGTTGCCATTCTCTTCAGCGTTAAGAATGCATCTTCCTAGTCAAAGGAATAATTCGGAACCTCCAAAGGTATTTTTTTTTTAGGAATACTTTTAAAGACCTTCAAAAGGATTGAAGCCACGATTTACTGAGCTGCATTAAAAGACACCAAGGTGTTAAAGGTGTCTTCAGTTGCACGCGGGGTTTTGAACACACTTAATATTTTAAAATCATTAAAAACAAACATCTCTTAAAGTTTATTTCAAAAATAAGGATGTTCTATTATTTTAATTATATTTACCTATTTATTTTCTTTTAACGGATCGTTCTTATGGCTGTTATAATATATTATGGTCCGATTTAAACTGATTAAAAATGTTCATATATGGGGAAAATCATATGTCCTGAGAACAGACTTATGTATGAACCTAACTGTATTATTGATTAACAATTGTTAGTGAGAAACTGCTAATGGATACAATATTTCATATTTAATCTTTTATTTTCATGCTGATGTCAATTTAGCAACAAGTTGAGGCCGAAGAAGCCTGACTTTTTCGAAGTTTCTTAGGGTGGGGAAATTTCCCCATATTAAACGACTTTCCCCGCTCTGAAAGGACGAATCTCTCACGGGATTTTTCCGCTCTGAAAAGTATGCAATCGCCATGCGCCCGCTCCCCGAATCCTTTGGCTCTCTCTCGATGAGTGCGTTCCACGCCCGTTTGGCGCTGCTGTCGCTGGAACTGGGGACTCGGCCGGAAACGAACGAAGTTGGCCGAGACAACCGAACGGCATCCCTGTGGCCTGGGCCTGTTTTTGGCTGGCTGAGACGGCGGATTTCCATGTCAGTTCACGTTCGATATTTGTGTTGTTTGGTAGCGGCCATCGGGCGACCGTCGCATGCCTTGAAAAACCGAGCCGAGCGCGTCGCGTTTTTCCAAAACCCACATCGTACTGTGAAACAGCAGGCAGTGTGTGCGTGAGTTCGAGCTGGCCAAAATGCGCGGCTGTGTGCGTGCCGAAGTTGTTGCATTGACAAGGCGCGACCAAAAACAACGCCCAGAAAAGTAGAGGAACGGCTGTAGCCAGTGACTTCTGACCTACCCAAGAAAGTCGAGAAAAGCCCAGCAAGGTTCAGCACACATATGCGAGATAAAGGACGCCGGAAATCGCAGGGAGCCAGCGAATTAAAGTGTGTGCGCCAGTGTCTGTGACCGCGTCCGCGTTCGCGTGTGCGTGTCCTGTGCGTATGCGTGTGTGCGAGGCGCCAACTTGCCCCGGCAGAAAGTATAGAAATAAATAGTCCGCCCAATGGCAGCCTAGGAGCAGGCACAGGCAGTGAAAAGAATATCTCGGCACAGAAATATTAAAGAAAATTAAATTCCCCGGGCTGTGGTGTGAATAGCCGCCAGCCAGTGAAGTGTGACGAACGAGTAGCCCATTTCCCTGCCCAAAGAAAGTACATTTTTGGAAATCAAAGTCAAGCCAAGCACTTGGATCCGGTCTGGACTATTAAACGGTAATTGAGTCATAAATCAAGCCATAATTAAAGCAAATTCACTGCCCGCCTTCTTGGGTCAATTCGCCACGCGAGATTAAACTTGAAATGGTCATTTGGAGGCGATGAAAGCTGGCCCTTTGCGAAGAAGATCCCCTGTCCAAGCCCAAAATCAAACTCAAGACGGGCCCATCCATCATCTGACTGTGGTTCTCCCTCCAAAAAAAAAAAAAAAAAACAGAAAGACACAGCGAATAGACCATGAGGGGCTTCCACTGATTGATTAGTTGTCGATTTGCGGGCACGCACAAGTCAAGTGTTTTGGCCACGAATATTCCGCTCGATTGGCGAATGTCTGTCTTTGTTCGCTCCGGGCTTGTTCTTTGTCGGCCAGACAAACGGCCCTCACTCTGGATGATGGCCAGCATTTGACATGAACAGCGCAATTAGTGCATAAATCGGATTGTGATCCCCCGACCTGACAATGAACCCTGTCAGTCATTAGGGTTCAATTGTTTTCCGTTCGCCGCTTTGTGTTTGCATTTGCATTTGTTGGGGGCTCTTTTTGTGCTTGTTGAGTTCGGATTTTGAACATGATATATTTTAACGAGCATCGAGAATGCAATTGCTTGTTGATAATCGACTTGGTAATGCGTTCAGTGGATTTGTAACAAAACAAAAAATAAGAAAAACATGTAAACCTTAAAGTTTATGTCCAAATTGGGTTCGGTTTTATAAATTATTTTGGTTATATAGTTTTTTGTTAATTTGAAGATCCCTTAACATTTCGCCTGAGAAATAAATTATTCAAAATAAAACTCCCTGAACTTCTTAATTCTTAAGAAATATATTAACAAATCATTTAACATTTCTAAATCTGGATATATTCCTCTTTAATTGGTTCAACTAAATTGTAAATTTTTAAGCAACAAAATTCATGAACTTGCCAAACGTAAAAATACACATCATCCTGACTAGAAGTCGAGTGCGCTGCCCTAAAGAAAATTAACTTTTCTCGGCTCGTGTTCGCCCAGAGCCCCCGCACTTGACTTTTAATTAAATATTAATTTTGATGTGAAAATAATACGCGCACATTAACACAGGACCCACCACCAGGGGCGATGACCAATGTAATTATTTGCCAGAGCCGGAAGTGCTCACTTCATGCATAGCTTAGCTATGTGGCTAATGCCAAAGCCATATCGGCTAACCCCTGGTGGTGTTGCTTAGTCGCCGTGATTAATAATGCTTAATTGCAAGTATTTGCGCCGCCGAGGAAAGAACTCTCGGCGCTACCAGGAGGGGCCTTCCCCTTTTTGATTGATTACCACATTTTGTCGCACTAATACTGAGTAGCTCTGAATTAGTTTTGCGTATCCTTGAGCCTGAACTCCGAAGATTACCGGGGGCTTAGCGGGGCGGCCACGTTGTGGCACTTGAAATCTAATCAACAATTAATGAGCAATTAATATGCAAAATTCGGCACAGGCGGAGGCATCGCCGGCGACAGGACAAGGGCGGGGCATCACTGGAATGCATAAATTAATAAACGCTTACTCGACACGGGTTTCCGTGATGCTGCAGTCGGTCATTAGGCACACACACTCCTCAAAACTAACTCATTGGTACTATTAAAAAGTGGCAATAAATATGCATAGAGAGGTAGTTATTTTAATGCTGCACACATTATCAAATATTCTGCGCCATGGAAAAAATACATTTATTTTCGGCTACGGCCTAGCCTTGCCACTGAAATATGAATGAGGTTTATTAAATGGCAACTCCAGCGACATTTATAATTAATTTCCTGCATATTGCGTTGAATTTGTTATGTGTAATGCAAACAAACAATAGCAAGTGTCATTAAAATTATAATGTGTGGATGAAAAACTTAACAAATGCGTAAAAAATATAGCAATTAATTTTTAATGTCGAACAAAACCCAAGCATACAATGGCAAACCGCCGCAGGCAAACAAATTTTATTTTAAATACTTCATGCAGACGGAATGTAACTATTTACCTTGAACGCCTTTGGGGAATAATAAAACGAAACATTTCGACTACAAACTTCTTTCGGGTTTCCAGCAAAGTGCTGGGTAAACTGTGCCGATAAGAAGGGAAATTATTCCTGGGACCCAAATGTTGCCTGGCAATTGCAGTAATAATATGTCACGAATCCGTGCAGCTAAACATAAAATAATGGCTGCCATAAATCATGGACATTGGCCTTGTCAAATGGCAAGAGTTTGATATATTTGCGGCTGGCGAATGCCAAAACTACACGCAATCGGAATACCAACTGAGACCGCAATTGAAGGTATTTGAATAATAGTCGGGACAAAGTAAACTTGAGTAGCTCAAGCTGACAGCTCAAGACAGCAAATTTGGTAGAACTTAGGCCCAAAGTTCTGCAGTGAATATTAGTTTTACTAGATGGAATTTTAGGGGAATCAAGATGGCAGCTAAAAATTCAGCAAATTATCACGAAGAAGGAAAGAAAAGGAATTTTCGAAATATTATTTAAGTCTCGCCGCCTCGCCTTACTTCCGAGATTCCAATAAAATAATAAAGAACATTTTCTAAATTTACATTTTACAAGATTTTGTACAGTTCTTTACTTTCTTTGTACTTGTTCTGTTGTTATCTTGAAGTTTTTTGATATTTATTTTATTTTTAACATATCTCCTAATTCCCAACATCACTTTCTTACGCTTCGGTAAAATATTTTATAATTAGGCTCATTTAAAATTCTTTTACGCCCGAAGACCCATTTCCAACGCATTGCGTGCTAAGAGGAACGTATTTTCGCGGCATTGTTTTCCGCGAATATATAAAAATCTAGCGAAGTCCTCCCCCATTCAACACGAGCATAATTAAATCAAATGGTAGCACACGGCGTCTAACAACAACAGGGGAAAAATCAGAAAAAAAGAGAAGAGAAAAGAAAACACAGTCGGATGTAAAGTTTGATGAAATCGACTCTGGCTCTTTCCGGGCATTCATTATATTGTTTTGTTTTGATTTTTTTCTGCCATGATGAGAGCAATTAGCAAAGTTTTTTCAGCGATGGCAAACAATGTGAAGCGTACTTTGGCGAGGGCTGCTGTCGCATGCATAGTTTCATTCTTGCGGGGGCGAGGGGATCTGCCATGTAATTGAATATTAATCATACGCCACCCACGCCCATAACTCACGGATGTGGGCGGGGCATTTGCATGGCAGGTTGGACAGGTGAACGAGAGCCGGGTCCTTCCTTCCTGTGCATCGAATGCAGGCACTAAAAATAAAAATGGTAGCGAAATTGCCGTGTACCGACGATATTTATTTATGCAACAACAACAATGACAACAAGGACGAGCGACTCCGCCGTGCCTCGAACTGGAGAGTCCACCTACGAGCGATCCAGCCGGGCACCTGGCATCGCATGCAGAACCATAAATAAATTTGCTCATATTTCAGCACATGAACAATAATTAAATTCGTTTATGTGGCACGAGGGAGCTGCTAACCGTTCCCCCCCGTATTTTTTACAACCCGCCTTGGCCATCATCTTTGTAGTTTTTGCACTGGCTGTTGACATCCATAATGGAAATGAATGCTGATGCTGCAGCCCCAATTAATTGTTTTTACCACCCCTGAATATATTCCGCAGTTGCCACGCCCTGCGACTGGCGGCATAACAAAAAACGCACATGGGCGCAAATAAATCCCAAGTTTATGACAGACATACACCAGCTGTAATGGAACCGAATTCGCTTTTTTCAGATTGATAAAATCGAAAATTAATTAAGCATTTATTTTGCCCTTTTTTTGGCGCTTTCTTTTAATGGCCTTCCCGGCTGGTCGTTGGCTATATATATGTTCATGTATATTCAAAGTTTTTGGGATGAATATAATTTAATAAATGGCTTACCAAAGGTTTATTAGTGCTTGTGAATGGATGGGATTTACGAAAATTAATGGCCATCAGAGGAAACATATTTATTAAATACAAAATTAGGGGAGTAGATATTTTTGGTGGATTTTTTACTTATATGTTTTAAGGATATATTTCGTTTTAATTTGAATATTCAATTAATAATTATATTCACTTAAGACACCACTTGCGGCTGCGAAATTAATTGCTACATGTTTCATTCCATAAATTATTGTTCCGCTGATGGTTTTACTTTCAATTACCATTAAAAATTCCCCATTAAAATGGAGCAATTTAAATCAGTGAAGCAAATTGTAGCTTCCCATTTATGATCCTATAGCATTCCTTTGACCTTTTTGTTTTCATATTCTGTGGACCAAGACGCATATAAATTGCATTGCGGCTGCAATTAAATGAGCAATTCTTTTTGTTTTTCACAAAATAAAAAAATGTGATAAATGTATCTGGGCCACTTGGTGGCGGCTTTTTCAATTATAATTATAATAAAAAAATATGTGCAGATATTTACATGGAGAGAGTAAAAAAACAAAACCGCACAAGGCCAGGAAAATATTGATTTAAATGCGACCAGTGAATTAAATTTGCATATATCAAGAATGCTATACATGAGCCGCCAGCGTTGATAAGTTTTAAATTTCTGACAAGTTGTCGAGGGACGCATCATCGCTCAAGGCGCTCGTTAAGCTCCGGGAAAGTCAAGCGCTTCAGTCGAATCCGCCAAAGGGCCATAAAATATCAATGCCTGCCTTCTGCCAGCTCCAATTTGAGTCAAGGCGTGGCATGAACTGCCTCTGAGGCTTCCTATGACGTACACTGTGAACTACTTACAAATAAATTGGGTAAAAATAATCTTATAATGTGCAGAAATAAATATTTAAAATGTTAAGACCGCGGCTATAAATATATATAAAAAACTTTTAGTTGAAGTCAAGTTCGTAAGACCTTCTTGAATATTTTTAAATAGACCTAAGTTAATCTTCTGAGTGCCACGTTCCGGAAATGTTTTTCACCTGTGCCATTCATCAGTTCCAGTTCCAATGAACTCTTTACCCATGATTTGCAGACAATCCTTGTGTTGGCTGCTCATGGAAAAGTCGCGCGATGAAACATTTTTCGAAAAAACATTCCGCCTGCGGCAAACCCCTATCCCCAGTTGCTCCTCATAAATGTTTTAACGGAGTGCCATTTTGAGACGAAGTGTCACTTGTCTAAAGACAACAGCCTCACGCTCGTGTGCCTTCCTTTTTGCGAATGAAGACGTTCGTTATTTCCCCGCCGGGTTCTACTTAGAGAATTTTAATTTTGAAATGCCTCGCAGGGCGGGTGGCTGGAGGAGGGAACTTTGGTATGTTCCTTGAGGTTTTAAGTGACACGACGACGAGTTAATATCATAAAAAATATTAAAATTGTGTCAAAAACAAGCGAAAGTCTTTGCCCAAATGGGGAGAGTGGGGAAAAAGTTACCAAATGATGTCGTACGCATATGTCAGAATGTTTACAGACAGATTCCAACTCACTTAGGTAACTTTTTGATGTGAGAGTAATTACGTAAAATTGCTCAACAATTCGGTTTGCATACATTTGGCTTTGGCGAAATCAATTCCCCTCGACCGCAGCACATAAATTAACCCAGCAAATCCCAGATAAATATCTATTAGCTTAGCGGGAGAGAAGCCAGTAAAATCTGCTGTGCCACACGCTGTAAGACATAAACCTCACACGCTGGCCGCACCCATGACTTTCATTAGAGCCGGAATTGTTTTTCCTACTTGGCTTGGCTTATTTATAGTATGCTGTGGGGGAGGTTCTCCTTTTGTTTCACTTTCTGGGCGATAATAAAAACGATGACGAGTATGATATGCATGTGTGGCAGCTCGGTTGGGCAATGAAACAGTCCAAGATAAATGGCTCAGAAGCTGCATGCACTGGGGAAAATAAATTTGGAAAGGTCCTTAATTGTGAAATACATTTTTATTGATATTTTTATCTTCCAGATATTTCGTTTAATGAGAAATTGTAGCTATTGCTATTATAAGCGAAGATATTTTAAAAGTTACTCGAGTTATTTTCATAATCAAACCAAAAATTAAATTACTAGATTTCCTTCCATATATGCTGAAAGCTATATCATATTCTCATGTTCAGTATCAAAGATCTTAAGTAAAAATTTTTTGTCCTGTGTGGTTACCGAACTGGAATTCCAGGCAGTCCAATATCAAATCAGCCAGTGAAACTGAGTACAATGGCGGCGCACTTGATTTATGTTTATTATGTTGCCCTGCCAATAATATGGGCCAGGATCCGTCCACGTCCACCCTTCTCGCTCGCCACTCCGACAGGACTTGTTTATTACAAGACAATGGCGTTGACAACGGAAAGAGAAAAGAAATATGGTGGCAGAGGCAGGAGCGCCGCGACTGGCAATTAATATTCCACTCGCTCGCTCTGTCAATAGTTAACTACTTATTTTCGTGGAAAACAGTCCGGCATTCAATCATTTATTCATTTCGCTTTCCGAATTCGAGTGGCATTCACATCGCGATGAGGGGACCTTGAAATGGGCTCCATTATGAGTCTGGTTCGCAGGGCTTGATTAATTGAAAATAAACCCGGTCCTAGACACTCGGATTCGGCAACAATGCCGGTCGTCATCGTCGTCATCATCAACTCAATGGGCGAAAAAAAGAACAGAAAAAGAAAAACAGGGAAAAATCAGTGGAATAAGGAACCAACTGTGGCAACTATTAATGCCCATCGCTGTGCGGTGCATAACAATGCGGATGCACATGAAGGGGAAATGAAACTTTTGTGGTGCATCATCCAATGACGACAATGACATTGGCAGAACAAAACGAGACTCGGTCTGTGTGCAATAATTTTTAATCCAGCATTGTAGCACATGAATTTCCATAATTACTGGCAAAAGTTTTCAGCTGCAGTCCTCTTTTTTTTTGGGCGCCACGGCGCCTGCTAACCTTGAAACGAATTTAAAGCCGCTTTTGTGCCACACCAACGGGTCGTATGCGTGATTTTTATGCAAATATCCAAACAATACGCAGCAAGCGGATCCACAAACAAAGCCCGTCTCTCTTATTTTTTTCTGGCTTCAAAAGGAAAGCATCAGAGAGCGTTGGAGTGTGAAAACGCAGGCTTTAAATAAATTAAATGTAATGTGGGAAGTGTGTATAAAGTGGTTTTTGGGATGCTTGGATAGTTGGCTGGCTGCCTTCAGAAACAGGTTAATGTCGAATTATAATTTACAATCAAATAAATTGCACTATTTTCTACTTAAAACATTCATCCTTTAAGACTCCAGTTAATAGTGTGTACAATGACAAAGATTGTGGAATTAATTAAGTTGATACACCCACTCTGATTTCCTTTCTGGCAAAAAAGTGTAAAATGTGTCTTGCCATTTTTCCTTATTTTTTCCTTCTGCCAAACCATGACTCGCTGACTGATTGTCTCATTGTGACCAACAGACACACTGACTGACATCTGATGTTCATTGTCAAAAATGCATCACAGCATCCCAGCAGCCCGGCATCAAGAGCTCAGCGGAGGGGAGAACTGTGCTAATTTGTTTTTGCACTTGGTGTGCTGTTTGTTTTTATGTGTTTTTTTTTTATGTCACGGCCAGCTGGGCAAAACCAAAGCAAAAAGCGGCGAGAAAGCGCTGCAGCGGCCAAGTGGACAGACAGCATGTCAATCAAGCCCACGCTTTGGTCCAAAGAAAAAAAGCCCGAAATGGTAAAAATACAGAGTGAGGCGACAGAGGAAGCAACGGCAGTGCAACAAAGTGTCTTCATTTGGCAGCCAGAAATTCTGAGGTCGAGGGAACGCTGGGGCAGCGGGGTTATTCGGGGACCCTCCGGCTGGCCTTTGGATGTAACTGCTGCACCGAGTTATGAAAACAAAATTAATGTCAGGCGGCAGCGGGCAGGCATCCCCGGCTGAACACTTTTGCCCAACATTCAGGGGTTGTCTGCAGAGAAGAAAACTGTGGACTTTTTGAAATTTACTAATTTACTAAAATATAAATAACTAACTAATTGTTCACTAAAATTAGCTAATTTATATCAATGAAAGATCGAAGTAAACCTTTCAATATTTTTTTTTAATATTTATTAAACTGGTTTCATCTGCATTAGAAATTTAATATAAGAGGGTTAATATTTTAAAAGACACTTTTCTCCCCGTGTGCGTAACAGCTTTCGTCCATCAAAGAACTTAGCTTTCGTCCTTTCATTCACATTTTTTGCACTGCCACTCTGCCGCTGATGCTGTTTCTGCTGGCGACCTTGTTAATGACAAACAATATACATAGTTTGTGCGATGCTTTTTCATCTGACAAATGGCCGCTCGGAGGCTTGAGGAGCCGTCTCCGAGCAAATTCACAGCATCAGGCGTTCGTCAGCGGCAGGACAGGGCTTTCCCAGTTTTCCCCGTTTCCCCATTTCGCCCACGGAACTCCTCATGTTGTCTGTGCCCGGGTCATTTTATGTGCGCAATAAAAAAATGAAGCGGCTTCTCGGGCTCCTCGAGCAGGCAGCATAAATAGGCGGGCATTATAAACAAAATGCTTGCACCGTAAAAAATTAAAAAATCTAAAATAAAATCAAGAAACTTTTATTTATAATAACTTTACAAATATAATTATATTTCGTATAAATTATAAACTATTTATTTTACCTTCTTTAAAGCCCAAAAGAATTCATTCAATTAAGGATTTGTCACCTCCTCTAGTCTTTAACTTAATTAATTTAACAAATATATTAGTTTAATACTGTAAAGCCAAGAACAAACTTGTCTAAAATACTTTTGTCAGTGCACAAAGTTGGACGCTTGCTGCTAACCCCATTGCCTAGTTTCCTGCCCAACGGAAATGTCAACAGCAAGAACAACAACAAGCACAGCTTGCCTTTGGACTCATTTTTTATAGCTCGAATTATGCAAAAATTGTTCCCGTCTTTTTATTGGCGTAACAAAAATGTTTTTAATACGCAATGGTCTGGAACCAGAGTGATAAGCTTAAATTACAAGCAAACCTTCCACACACAACTGCAAGTAGATGTTCAAGGAATATATCTATGTGGATATAAATGTATATACACTTCTCCCCTTGGCAGTTTATTTTGCAGGCCAGGCTGCTGTGCTTCATTTCTATTTGAGGCCTGGCCAAAATTTCCCATAAAATATGGGTCAGCCCGCTGTTGATTGAGTTCTGGTGGGGGCTATGTGGCTCAGATTCTGGCCAGTCGGACAGTCTGGCATGTGAATTAAGCTGTGAGCGGGTGTTGGCCGGGGGAAATGGAAAGATAATACAAACACAAGAGCAGAAATGGGGAAAAAAATGAAGGGGTAAAAGTGAAAATGAAATAAGCAAGAGATGGCTCTGTTTACTTGGCACGTGTTTGGCCAAATTTGTTGCCTTAGTTTTGAGGGCAACGCCAAACTGTTAATAGGATGGAAAAAAGGTGAGTCCTTCGAAGGTGTCAAAGCAGATGGTAAGGGATTTTTTGAGGATTTAATTCAGGGTGTGGTTTCTGCTTCAGAGCTTTTCTGAAACTAGTTGAAAGGCTTTTTTAAGATTTTAAAACTAAAATCAAATGTTGAGATAATAAAATGTGTGGTCTATGCTTATTGAAAATTAAACCAATTCTGTGCTGTGACTTTGGAAAATGTCAGAAACTAAAATTCAAGCAGCAGCCTGACAATAAATGCAATTAAATCCTGCATACCAATAGGACCTCGCAAGAAAACCGTGCGCCCCAGTCGGAGGCTGCGTAATTTCATTGCATTCAATTACATGCTCGCAACAATAAAATCCTTGAACTGCTGGCCCCACATCCTGTTCTCCTCCAAACCACTTGGGCTGACCCACTTGAGCGGCCCAGCACTTGAAAATGAGTCTCCAAGGAGCGCGAGAGCAGCGTCACCGCAGTCCTCGGCTCCGCCGCCATTGTCCTTGATGGTGTGCGCCATTTTATAATAATTGCAAGAATGGGGAAAAGCAAGGGAAGGAAAAGCCAGAGCCGGCTGGCTGAGGAGGCAGCGCCTAAAAACCAAATTGTAAGCGACCCTTAAGGACAATATTTCAACACACATTTTACACCCACGCACAGAATTTCGCGCCTTTTTGTATTTTCGCTGTTGGGGGTTGCTGGATGTTATAAAAGTGGGTGTGACTAGGAAGTACTTTATGTGTGTGAGTGCAGAAATTATTTGTAATATACCAAACTTACTCTGATTTAAAATTTCTGTTGTACGGATGTTCTCACTGCAAGTTTAAGTATATTCCAGCATTGAAATTTAAGTAAACGGCAAGTAATGCTTTGTAAACAAACAACTCCTCCTCCTTGGAACAATATTTTGTTATAATTTAGAAGCAAAACCCACACTTTGACATTTGATTCAGACAAACAAAATTGAATTCACAAATTGAATTTCAGCTAAATGACAAGTAATCAATAATAATCGAGTTGCAGGTAAATGAGTTTCACTACAATTGAAGGATGCATTGCGTGCTACAAAATGGAATGCCACAGCTACTCGAAACTGTATTGCCAGATCGCATTTCTCAATTCTCTCATTCAATAGGTGAAAATAGAGAGAAATAACCACTCAAAGACAAACAGACCACTATCAATATGGTTTGCGTTCATGCCACTTGTTCGGTTTTGCTCTTTCTGCGGCCACTACCAGATAGCAATCAACGGCAAAGCTAGCACTCAAGCCGCATCCACATCCAAACAGGAACAATTCGCCCTCAAGCGTTGGGGCGCTGCTTTGTTGGTTAGCACATGTAAAATGCCAAAAACTTTGAAAAGGAGCCAAAGCGATAGACATCAATTTGAAAAATGGGCCAAAAACAACAGGAACAACAAAAAGCAAACACGCCCGAACAATGGGCGATCCAAGAGCGAAACTGAAACAAGAAAATGTTTATATTTTAGGATAAGGACAAGGGGATACCCATTAATAAATTGGGTCTGAAATGATAACATATATTTATTAAGGAATGAAACCTTTTTGCTTTCTGTAAATTAATATATATACAACGGGGATACTTATTTATTTCCAATAATTCAAACTAATATTCTTTTTTAACCCTGAATGAAAGGGATAGCAACCCTACACCAGCGGCGACGTATACTTAACGTTAGTTCTGTGCTGGAAATTTGAGCAGCATAAATTTTGACAGCCAGTTCACACAGACAGACACATGAGATTGCCCTGGCCAGCAGGAAGCGGGCAATAAAAAACGTTACACGGCTGGCGCAGAGAGCGAGCTAACGGACACTCTCTGGCACCCACACGTGGACACCCACCAATACACACCCACAAGCACACACGCTCTTGGGCGATGGGTAAGCCATAACAAATGCTTAGCCATACGTCACTCATACGCCAGGTAGCCCGGCTGGATACCTGGCGGGCGTTAGTTACTCTTGAGCGGATGTGCACTGAAAAATCGATTTAAGTAGAATATTCCTTGAGCTTTCGATTGTGTTATCTAATTTTTCTATAAATAAATTAATGCGTTAATTTAAAACAAAAATGTGGGGTTTATTATCTCGAAATATTTTATAAAATGCTGGGTGAAGAATGTCATTGTTTTTTGTTTAGTTTTGTTAAAAAAAAACCTTTAATACAATAAATGATTTAAATCAAATAATAACCAATCAACGTGATTTTTATGTTTTTATTTTTTCATCTATTTATGTAAAAAGATTTTATGTTATTTAACCTCATTTATTTTGCAATATCTTTTTCAAGCAAGCCATACATTAAAATATATTTTTTAATGCAAACCAAATGATTTATTGTGACTTTAAATGATTATTTTCGTTTCACAAACTTTTTTGTACCAATAAATAATTTCTCTGTATGCCTGGTGAGATGTGTCATGCGTACTCAAAATGAATGTCCTTCGACGAACTGGCGTTACCAAAGTGCTGGCTAGCTGGGGAAAATTCAATAAAAACAAATTGATTGCTCCGGAGGATTTGCGTGCATGCTAAAAGCCAAAGGTAAACACCATCTACTCTCGCCTTCTTCTGGTCCTGCTGCTCGTCTAAACCCCACCTTTATGTTAAGTGGCACCTGACAGAGTGTCAGCAGCGGCAGGGCGACAAACAAACGCTGCCAGCTGACTTCCTGGATTCGGGATCCAGGATCCAGGATGGCCACCCCAAGCACGTCGTCCGATCAATATTTGGCCAACGGCGAGGATTTATGCCAGCTCATTTGACTGCCTTCCCTGACATCTTGATTTGGATGCGAGGAAGTCAGTGCCGGCAGGCAGGCAGTCCTGCTCGGGATAGCCCGGCGCAAATTCGAAAAGTAGAAAACCTCGTTTGTTGCTCATTTGATGTGCGCTCACGCATAATTCCATTGGACTTTCCGGGTGTGTTTCGAGTCGATTTATGTGAAGGACAGCAGAAGTTCGCCTTCGCCTTTCTGGCAAGGGGCATAAAACACATTAAAGTCCCTTTTATGACCGCCATAAAAGTCAAGTCAATTCGCCTGGTTTGCCCGCCTCGGCCGAGAGTCTTGACCCTCGAGTAGAACACAGAAATATTGTGCCAAAAAAGGTAAACATTAAAAAATCATGAAATCTCTAGGAGGCAGGCGGCGGCACTAAGTTGGAATGCGTAAGTGATGATATTTCTTACGGACTTAAATATAAGCCTACAAAAAATGTAAAAGCAGTACGCGAAAATCTCCACAAGATAGATGACACCCCCTCGGTGTAATATCCGATTGTATACTTTTCCTTCTGTTTTCTATCCGGGGCATCAACAACCAATCAAGAACTCGACAGAGAAAAAAATAAAGTCGAAAATCACATCCTCATTTCCCTTATAGGAAAGAATTCATAAAAATTGTAAGCCAAATTATTAAAATTTTTAATTAAAAAATCAAATCCTTTAAGGCACCCATCTCTCACATACATAACTTCCCTGGCAATACATATATTTCAGTGTTCTGAGCCCTCAGAGTCCTTAGACACGAGTCCTGCCTTCTCATCCGCCATGGAAATCCTCTATCACAGCATGATTCATTCCGAATCCCTGCCACACGCGCACTCTAAAACCTTAGACAGATATCAGAAAACAATACAAATCCATGGCGTACAAATATAAACATTATTTAAATGTTGCCCAAAAAATATGCTACTGCAAAAACAAAGGGAAATCCAAGCGGACTGAAGGGAAGGCAGGGGAGTACAAATGCAAAGGCGGCAACAATAAAAAGTGGGACAGCGGCGGGGCAAAAGGCGAAAACAAAAATCAAATAAATGGCAATTTAATACACTCAACATGCCATTTCATAGCTTTGGTTGTTGCTGCTTTTTGTGGAAATTGTTATTGAGGCAACATAAATTTGCCGCACGAGGCGTGTGGCGCAGTTATTTGAATATGGCTGCTGCACAACAAAAGGATTCACAAACACACACGCATGTGGGATATGCTGGATTTGCCAAAGGGTTTTACACCGAAATCAACCAAAATTAAATAAAACTCAAAAATTTGCGAATCTCTGTGCACTTTAGGAAAAAAGGTTTACTCTTTAAAATTAAAAATTATTTTACTTAAGGATACATCAACTATTAATCAGCGATATTAGATTTAAAAACAAGGAGCTGATAACGCGGGGGATTTTCCTGCTAAAGCTTTGCTTTATTTTATTTTTCTCTTTTTTTTTCACGAAAATGTGGGCTTGTTTGCAGTGCCCTGTATGTGCGCGTTGTCCAATTTATTTTGTAAGCCGGCGAAAATGAAATAAAAATCTGTTGACCAGCCGCGATTGCAAATGCGATAACAACCCCGGGCTACAGCAAACGGATACGGATACATAAAAGCGCAAAGGACGCGCAGGACACCCACAGCCAGCACATTTCACTTGGTATATTTTCGGGCGCGCCGTAATTTGCTTTATTTAATTTTGGCCACTCGTAAATCTGAGCAATCAGCGACACAAGACAAACAGCCCCTGCACAATCAATTAGCATCAATTAAGGTGCTCAATGAGGCAGAGGACGTGATCTCCGATGCGGGTACATCGCACATTCTCCCCCAGATGTGTATATGGCATCCATTCCGACTCGACTGCAGTTGCAAGTCCTTGTGTCGCCTCGCATTGTCCGTCATGCAAATGATAACTAATTAAATGCGAATGGGGAAGCTGCTGTTTGGGTCGGTCGTTCGGCTGATGACGAGGCTCCGTTTGCTCTGTCGCCTGCAAAGTTGTCGGAGCGTTGTGTCAACTTCTTGCACAGATAATGAGTTAATGAGTTTGCCAAAGTTCTTGCAGCACAAGTTGGCCAAGACGAGGGGCTTGCAGCTGTCAGCTGCCAAACGTGGCGGCGACGACTAAATGCTAAGGGGATCTCGATGTTTGCCATGTGAACTTGCCAAAAGGAGGACATTTCGTAATTTTCATTAATTAAGCGTATGCAGTTAGTTTTCTCTTGCTGGAATTTAAAAATTCGCTCTTATATTCACTTGATTAATCCATAAAACAAAACCACATAAAATAAGCCTTTCTCTACCAAAGTACAAAGCATTATGAAGTCATAAAATCATGAAAAAATGAAACTACCGCCAGCCCGGAAAAAAACAAACTAAATTTATTGAGCCTTGAGCCTACGGATTTCGGCCAGGGACACACATATATATATTTTCAAGGCACAACTTCAATTGTGCCAATAATTTTCGAAATTTATGGCACAACTTCTTGATATCGCATTGAAATTTTACGCACTACTTGCTGCAACCGGAAACTTTGACAATAAGCAGCAAAGCCAAAAATACACATAAAACAAAGCAAACGACCAGGCAAACAGTGGGTCACACATTTTATGGGCCAACTCTGAACCGAGGGCACTTAAACCGCAACAAAGTTATATGTGTGTATGTGTTTTGGCCAAAATTCCTCCCTTCAAACTAAATCCATGCCCCTGATTCCATCTTTATGCCGATCATACCACTCATATCGCCCACCCACAACATAAAATGGGGCGCCCCGGCTTTATGCGAATACTTTTCACAAATTTATTTATACAACTCGTTGCCTTTTAGGTATATTTAATGGCACCAAAATAATAAATGCCCAGGCTGGATTTTAATTAAGACATTTCCATTGACTTGGTCGAAATTTGCAATTGAAATGTGGCTGAATTGGCCTTATGAATATGTACTTGCCAGCCCATCAATAAGTCGCAGTAATAAATACAAATTGCCATTGATTTAATTACGCCATGGTTAGTCGCCCTATGTGTGTGCCTATTAATTTGTCCGGGACACAAATACAGAGTGGTATTTTTCAATAAAAACACTGCCAATACTTGCCAAGCGTTAGATATAATTTTAATTAAAATTTTCAGCTTTGCCACAAAACTATTTCATTAGAGACATTTTTAGCATAACAGCCACAAGCGGAAGCCAACGAGATAAAGCAGATTTAGAGCAGGAAAAGGTGGAACAATAAAGATTATTTTAACTAAATATTTATTTCTAAAATTATTAAAAATATACTTTTCAGGTTTTTTAATTTAAACATTTAAATTATTTTTGTAGAAAAATATATAGAATTCTCCTTTTAATTTGTTTAGCACAAGTGGAAATTTAAACTATTAACTAAAATTCTCGGTTCTTGTTTGGTTGGCCAGAGATTTGGCACTGAGGACAGCGAAACATTTCAATTTGATGCTCTCGTGTTATGAGCGCTTAATGAAGCCGCAAGCATTTCAGCTTGCCAACCGCATAAAGTCACACGCCCGGCACTTTAGCCAGTCCCCGCACCCTCTGTAACCAGGCAGATGGCAGTTTATTAGCCAATTTAAGACAAAAGCTGCGACAGGCCACTCCAAGTCAACCCCATCTCCATGGCCACTCTGTTCAGCCCCCGCCTGTGGTGCGTTTTATGTGCTGCGATGAATTCTGGCGGCGTTTTTGCCGGGCTGCCATTCATTTAATGACTGAAGCACACACACACACAGGGGGTGGTGGGACGACCCCTCACGCCCACTGAAAAAGTGCAACTGTTTAAGCTCCAAGGCTGCCCCACCTTCGGCGGGAACTGTGACAAGTGTTTGACTTTGTCTTTAGTTTTCCATGCGCTCGCCGCAGATTTTCTCGGGTCCTGAATAAGTGGCACTTTCTCGCTCTGGCATAACGTTAATTATACGACTCGTTGACCGTGCTATTAGTGCTCAGTTTCGGCTGGAAAATGTATAAAACTTTGTCACACTTAACGCCCTGGGCCCGGGGGCGTTGCCTTGACTTGACTTCCTCGGTCCTTGCCGGGGATTGTTGACTGCTCTTGAAGCCCGACATTAACAAAAGCTCTCCGTCTCTCCTTTCAGGTATGTGAAGATTGTGGAACTGAGTGTGCAGCAAAAAGGTAAAATATTAATTGAATTACTCCGCCTGTTGGCCGCAAAGCCACATTCGCCACAGTCAGGCCAAATATTTGACAGAGGCAGCAGCTGGAAGCCGGAGTAAATTCAGCACACAGCCGCAGGCAGGATCCTGCCATCCTGAAGGTCCTGCTGCCGATGCCAAAATGCAAATCAGTCAAACGCATTTCATGCATGCCTGGCACTTTGCCCCTTCTGCCGGGAAAGCAGGCTAAGTGGAAATTACAAGGCGGAGGCGAGCAGATAATGCAGAATGCCAAACCGCAGTCAGACAAAAGCGCTTCCCGAGTGCGGTTTACTTCGGAGAATTTTGCCAGCATCTCCTGCTTATTATTATTGGGGCACAGGATGCGGCAGCCGAAGATGCTTTTGAAGATGCAGCTTAGTTGCCGTTTCTCATGTCGAAGCACATCTGAGTGTAGGTCTTGGAAAGTTTTCCTATTTTCTCCATTTAATTTCATTTCAAAAAGTGCTCTCGAAACAGTTTGTTGGGAATTTCCGTTAGAAATAATTGGGTAAACCTCGGTAGGAGTATTGTGTATTTATAGCCCAAAGCGATTTGGAGTTAATATTAATTTAAAATTCTTAATTCATATTATTGAAAATGAAATACACTGCATAAGAAAAAATTTAAAGTTAGGGTTCTTAAAATTATTCTTCAAATTCTCATTAATCGAATCTTCAGAGCATCCCAAGTTTTTACACACACGAAAACCCACTCAATGCCCCCGTTCAAGTGTGTGTGAATTTCCCTTCGTTTGCCCAACTTATTCCATATTCCGTATTTGTTTCACTTAAGAACAGCCATCGACAGCTTTTCGCACTTTGCTTGCACGAGTATTCCGCAGACACTGCTATTCTATCATTTATTATTAAATAATTGAATAAATGAAGAAGCACATTTGTGTGCAAAGCAGCTAAATTTATAATGCATTGCGGCTGCCTGCTGCCTGGCTGGCTGCTGTTGCGGTTAATGAGACTGCCAGCCGGCGGTTGAGGTTGACCTGCCGATACCACACTCCAGATAGCCCGGATACACCCATATCCTCATATCCTTTTCGCACGTGGCGCCCACCTGGGACACTGTATAGTTTATACGGGTTCCTTTTCATTAGATTGCGTAATCTTTGCCAGACACACGGAACCCGAAACTGTATCTGCGTGTGGGTATTGCCTTTGTAATATTTCATTTTGCCAGCAAGTATCCTTAATTATTTATAACGATACACCCAAACGCACTTTGGAGCGGAGGGGATGCCTGCAACTTTGGCAAATAATTGAATATTTAAGTTGCATCCAGCTGGGTGCCTACAGAGTCTCGGCAATGAGCTAATATTTATTGGTATCTCACAGATACATGCCCTCTGTAATCACAAGATAAAGCAGCTGCTGTCGGCTCTTGTTTTCATTTTGCATGTTATTTTAATGAAGTGAATGCGGTGCGTTTATTTTAAGCCTTTGTCGAATGGCATTAATATAGATTGCCCAGCCGAGATATGCATATTTATGTATCTGCAGGGGTCGCCCCCCCATCCCTCTCGGAAATATTCATAGAGCCTGCCCCAATTCGCCATCAATGTGTCACGTTGTATTTGAAAGCTTCTTAAAAACTTGAACTCATAAAACTCTGCCCCACAAAATACGAGTGTGATACTAAAGTTAAACACACGTGGCCAGGACAAAAAAAAAAAACAAACCACAGCTCTCTCACACATCGCCGAAGAGGAAAAATAAATTGAAGGGGGGAGAGGAGAAGAAAACATTCAAATCGTTGCAAAAATCAGGCCAAGCTCGTGCACCCGTGCTCTCGTGCCTTCATTTTCCGGGCAGACGAGCGTAGGATACGGATACGGATTGGGGTTTCTGGTGCGCCACAGCCACAGTGCGGGAATATCTATGCCACTCTACATATTATTTTTGTTTATTTTCCAGGTCTTTGGGGAAGCATAAATAATAAGCAGCTGCATTTGCCATCGGAAAAGCTGAAATTCTGTGCGGCTGTGTTAAATATTTATCCGTTGCGTGGCTGCTTTAACGCGTGACAAATATAATGGCATCACTTCTCACGCTGACAGTGGCCGGCGGAGTCTGCTGGCTGATTAAATTGCTAAGTGCACTGGACAGATTCCTGGCCTCACAGTAAATGGGGTTAACTCTCCCTTACACAAGCGAAAATTCTGGCTAACGTTTTGGCTTTAATATTGTTTAGCGAAAGAAAAAGTAACATGGACAAATTTTCTGAATTAAAAAGAATTTTGTAACTTGAACCTTTATGTAATCCACAAGAGCGTCTCAATTTTATAGTACAGGCTTATAGTATAGTTTTATAGGTCCAAAACGTTCATAAATTTGTCACTGTGTCTCTCCTCCGATTGTTATCTTTAGGTAGTACACGTCCTGTCTGGTTTCTGGGAATTGTGCGTGCTTCACATGCAAATGCTATTAGGGTGTCTGGCCGGCGGCGTGTCTGCGCTTTAATTATGCTGCAAACTTGCCGCACTCGATACGGCCGGAGAGCACTAAAAAGCAGTGTGCAGGGCAGCATTTATAAGCGTATGCCTTGGCCACAATTAGCAAAAGTTGCTGCAGGTGCTTTATGCACAAGGTGCCCTCGGACTACCTCCCTACGTCGCCACTTTGAAAATAACCCTCCTGGCTGCTGTTGTATCTGTATTTTCATCGGGGGAGCATCCCCTCCTCCACAGCTTGGCACATAATGAAACTTGATTTAGCTGACAGCAAAAAGTCACGTACAATGGTGCGTATTAGTAATCTTGTGTTAACTTTGTTAGCAAGCACTTGAGCATGTCGCAACGGAAAAGTTCCTTCCACAGATACATGCATACACATACACGCACACATGGGGGAAGGAAAAAGCCGAATATAGTAAAAATACACAAGTGTGTGAGTGCCGGTTTGTGCATTTTAACTGGGTTAGTGCATAGTTTCATAAACTTGACCAACTTGATTGACAAAAGGTTGCCTTCAAGCCAACGAGAATGTGCCTGGTTCCGACTTTAAAATGTGAAATAAAAATGAATTTATGCTTTGAGAATTTATGAACTTTATTTAATAAGCAGAGCAGCGTAAGCAGAGCAAGTAAGAAGTGCATTTAGTATAGTATATATAGTATATACTCATTTAGTCAAACTCATTTTGGGCCATCATTTCGGACAGAAAGTAGAAGGTGATCCCTATAAAAAGACTCTGTGTTGGTTTCCTTTTCTGCTGAATTTACTTTTCCTTTATTTAATTTTACGGTTTCTTATCAGGAAAGCCCTCCGAATAATTGGGCAGGTTTTTATTCACCTAATTTTTATTAATTTAGGTGAGAAGGGTCTGAGCTGGCCCTTTTATTGAGTCTATTACCGATGGACCCACGGCTCGTAAAAGTTCCTGCATTTACGAGGAAGCAGGAATATATATACAGTAAAGACTCTTTATAACATTTATTATATACTTAATTTCGATTCTTAGACCTTTGAAATAAATACAATAATTTGTAATTCCCAGCTTTCTCAAAATATTAGTAAAAATAGCATTTTTTTCTTTTAATTTTCTCCAAGTGAATTTCTTTAAGAAGAACTCATTGCGAGTGCCTACTGTATATACTTACAGTGCTGGAGGGCAATTGCATGTGGACCGGCGTTTTGTCTGGCGTAATTGCTACACGCATTCGACGTCCATTTGACTGCCCAGCCACTTGCTCTGGAGCTAATAGAATTAGAACATAAACCGCTTTATTGTCGGAAGTTATATACGCCACATATACTACGCGCAGAACAAAGCACTTTTATGACAGCTCGCCGATTTGCTCGTCCTGGAAATTGACGCAAAACTTCGAGGCTCGGATGTACATCATTAAATTCAATGCTTGGTTTTGCATACGTGTGTGTGTGTGTGCTTGAGTGTAAGTGGGCGGCGGGTGGGTGGGGCTAGGCCGGTCAAGCCATAAAAAATGAAACTCATTTCGGGCAGGAAAATTGCGCGCTCAGTTGACGCACTGCAGGTGCGGCACATTACACCAGGGATTTTCCTGACTGCTTTTGTAGGAAATCGCTCTTTACGTTTGTTAGGCTGCTTATGCCTGGCTGGTGAAAAAATTTAATATATAGGGTATAAGGGGGAATGATATCATGTCAGTAACTCGGGGAGGATTAAACAGGAAATATATAATATATTTAATAAATAAGCCGGTAGTATTTATATAATTTAGATCACAAACCATATCAGTTTACTATCTCTTAAGATGTTTTATCCTAATTTCAGAGTTAGCGAACAAACTGAAATTATTAAAAATAAATTTGGCAATTCATTTATCACAGAGTTCGCCACATTACCATGAGCTTAAAACTCTAGTCTATAGCGAATTATATATTTAAATAATTATAATTATTCCACTCACAGCCATAAAGTACATTATCACCCATCCCGAAAAGTTAGGCACTTGCTAATTATCCAGACTGCTTTGCCCAACTTTGCGCCTAATTAATGCCCCAGCTCAACTATAGTATTCCCACTGGAATATGTGTTGCCAGTTTCAGCATTCGAGAGCTCAGACGAACATAAACAAATTTAATTTATGGAGAAATGGTATCACAAAATGCGACTGACTGTATATGGGGGATTTAAATGAATATTAAATTATACGAATTTTGCGTGCCTCTCCGATTTTAATTTGTAACGAAAGCGACGACGAATGACGCCGATATAGCAGAGAACAAACAACCATTCCCATGTAGAGCCCTAACAGATTTCACTTTGTTATGCAATTCCCAGCCAGAAAATGGGGAGCAGCAAATTAGACAGAAAGGAAAATGAACAGAGAGCAGAACAGAGGAAAAATTGCCAATATCAAGACCAGCCAAAACGGTAATGCCAACAAAAAACAACTTGGGAAAACAGAAAAAGCCAAGGAAGCGGAGGCAAACAGCAAAAAAAAAAAAAAAAA
>JAEIIJ010007237.1:0-10319 GCA_018904815.1 Drosophila ogumai
GGGTTTGAATTAAGGGGGTTTGAATTAAGGGGGTTTGAATTAAGGGGGTTTGAATTAAGGAGGTTTGAATTAATGGGGTTTGAATTAACGTTTGAGTTAATGTTTGAGCTAAGGTTTGAGCTAAGGTTTGAGTTAGGGTTTGAGTTAGGGTTTGAGTTAGGGTTTGAGTTTAGGTTCGAGATTAGGTTTTGATTTAGGTTTTGATTTTTGTTTTGGTTTATGTTTTGGTTTTGGTTTAGGTTCGTGTTAAGGTTCGGGTTTAGATTCCGGTTAAGGTTTGAGTTAATGGGGTTTGAATTAAGGTTTGGATTAATAGTTGAGTTAAGGTTTGAGCTAAGGTTCGGGTTTCGGTTTTGATTTATGTTTGGATTTATGTTTGGATTTATGTTTGGATTTATGTTTGGATTTATGTTTAGATTTAGATTCGCATTTGAGTTCGGATTTATGTTAACGTTCGAGTTAAGATTCTGGTTAAGGCTTTGGCTCACCGTGTTCACGGGATTGCCCCGCGTGTGCATCGGATTCTCAGTCGGGTTACCGTTAACGTTGTGACACAGATTCGGCATTACGTTTTGGGGCACGGTTTGTTCCATGTTCGGATCCACGCTCTTAGCCATAAATAGAGGAATAGTTTGGGACGAGCTGGAGACCTTGTTCTGGCCCATGTTTTGAACCCCACATTGCGATAGATTCGACCTCATGCTCTGACCCTGGGCCATACTTGGTGCCATGTTTTGGCCGAGATTGTGATACATGTTCTGCCCCACAACCTGGCATACATTTTGGAATGCACCCAGATTTGAGCCGGTCGACTGCGGGAGGTTCAGGTACTCCAGACTGTTGCCGTTGGCGTATCCACGTCCTTGACCCATCGTGCTCAGGTTGTTTCCATGCCCATTTAAATTCCCATTGACGCCCAGGTTCTGGTTGTGGCTCTGCAATATTATGTGCGAGCCGGCGCTCTTGCTGCGGTTGCCGCCCACCTCGAACAGAACGGGCTGCCGCTGCCGCGCCAGGTATTTACGCGGAGCTGGTTGGTTCGTTGGTCTGACCAAGTAGACGCCCGGCCCCGGAGCGGAAGCCATTACGGGTCGATCGAACATGGGCTGGTCCCGGACGGCTGGCCGGAAGGAGTCTTCTCTGTTCGGAGCGCATTCAGCCTGGGCAGTGTCCTGGGGGATCGGAAAGCCGGGATTGGGATGGAGACTCAGATTCTGATTGGGGGGCAGGACTTGCGACGGCCCTTGAACGCAGGGGCACGGCAAGTAGGGGGCTCCGTAGTCCTCCTGCCTGACAACGGGAAGTATAACTGGACTGGGAGACTCCGACATTATGTATTTGATGAACTCCACTTGCCCGAAACAGAAGTTGTTGTTGTTGTTGTTGTTGCTGTCGGCAGGGGGTTGAGTTTCTCGTTTGGGTTCTGGGTTGGGATCGGGATCGGGATCTGCTTGCGGTGGGTTGAGCTTCACAAAGGTCGAGGCCGTAAAGGTGAGTATCTCCGGGATGCCTTCGTCACTGCAATTCTCGATTGTTTCCAAATCCTTGTGAACCTCAGTTTCTTTCTGGCTCTCGGCGTTGTGTGTGGGGTTGTCTTCCTTGTTGTTGCAGCAAGCGTCGGGGTTGGTGTTGATGGTTTCTGTGGTAATGGGGTCGGTGTTCATGGTATTGCTGGTATTGGTGTTGGTGTTATAGGTATTGGTGTTGGTGTTGGTGTTGGTGTTATAGGTATTGGTGTTGGTGGTATTTGTGCCGTTTGTATTATTGGTATTATTCAATACATTGGAGTCATTTGAGGCATCTGAGTCATTGGGGTTGGTGTTATTGGCGTTAATTGTGTTATTTGTGTAAATAACACAACAAATAGTGCTATTGGTGTTATTGGTTTCATTACTGTCATTACTGTACTTAATATCGTCATTGTTTTTATAGCGTTCGTGGCCATCATTACTGTCATTGCCGTCATTGGTACCGTTGGTGTTATTACCGTTACCGTTGTTATCATTATTGTTGTTATAGTTATCGTAGTCATCGTCATCGTCGTCGTCACCATCATCTTCTTCGTCGATCTCGCATTCTTCCTCCTCTACTGCGGATTCATAGTAGCCATCTTCGCCTTCACAGTTGTCCTCATAATCGAAGACATCGTCACTCTCCCGAACACGCAAGGGACTGCTGGTGTCCTCGCTGTCCCTGTCATCGCTGATCGAGAAGCCCATGGTGCTGGGCGGAACCCGCTCTTCGGTGGCGCCGCTGATTGAGCAGTCCGTAGGATCCGTAGGCCGCCCTCCGGTGGCATCGCTGGTGCTTCCCGCCGCGCAGCAGCGTTGCTGTTGCTTCTGCCGCTGTTCTGTCAGCTCCCTTTCTAGCTCCAGCTCTAGCAGGCGCTGCACCTCCGGTTCCATCACTACCGGTCTATCTAAATGCTGCCGCAGCAGATTCGACAAGTACTCTGACTCTAAGCTGCTCGGGGGCCGCACAAAAGCCTGACCCCCAGCAGTTTGAACGTTGTTCGGGAAAGTCCTGGCGTTGCATTGGCTTGGAGCACCGCACCCAATGGGACCATAGCGGTTGCCCAGATTGATGTTGCTGTTGCTCTGGCTATCCAGATTAATATTGATGTTGCTCGGGTTGCCCGGACTGAAGTTGCTGTTGCCTTGGGTTCCCTGATTCAAGTTGCTGTTGCCTTGGTTTACCTGATTTATGATGCTGCTGGCCTGGTTTCCCTGATTGAAGTTGCTGCCGGCCTGATTTCCGTGATTGAAGTTGCTGCCGGCCTGATTTCCGTGATTGAAGTTGCTACTGGCCAGATTTCCCTGATTGAAGTTGCTGCCCTGGTGGACCGGACCGGCTTGGTTGCTCGGATTGACCTGGTTTAAATGATTGAATTGATTGCCAGGAGTATAGTTAACTCGAAAGCCGAAGCGATTATTTCCCGGCTCCTGGAAACGAACGTTGCTTAACTCCGGTTGCTGAAAGCGCCCATTGCCAGGCTCATGGAAGCGCACTGGGCCAAAGTCCTGGAAACGATTGTTGGGCGTCTCCTGAAAGCGAACCGGTCCGAATAGATCCTGATAGCGGGCGTTACCCATCTCCTGGAAGCGATTGCTCCCAGTTGACTGCAAGGGATGTGAATGCTGGGGCACATGCGGCTGGTAATGCTGTTGTTGCTGCTGTAGGTGCTGTTGCTGCTGCTGCTGTAGATGCTGCTGCTGCTGTAGATGTTGCTGCTGCTGTAGATGCTGCTGCTGCTGTAGATGCTGCTGCTGCTGTAAATGATGCTGCTGCTGCTGCAGCTGTTGCTGTTGCTGCTGTATATGCTGCTGTTGTTGCTGATGCTGTAGATGCTGTTGCTGCTGCTGCTGTAGATGCTGTTGTTGCTGCTGGTGCTGCTGCTGCTGCTGTTGATGAATTGAAAATCCGGAATGCGGGTACGGCTGATGCATCTGATTTATAGGCGTTGGCTGCTGCTGCTGCGGCATCGTTGTCGAAGGCGGAGGCGGATGCATCGCTGGGGACTCTAAATTATAAAGCTGTTTACTTATATTTCAAATAACACTTACCCATTGGCCTGCCCCAGAAGGTGTAGGGGCCTTGGGGCGGCGGCTGCTGTCCGTTCCCCGATCCCGATCCGGCCTGGAACTGTGGATTCATCATGCCATGTCCAGCGCCAGGACCTCCGCCGGGCGTCGGCATACGCGGCTCATACACGCCACCGTAACCCGGAATGAAAGCCCTGCGTGGGCCAGGCACCTCCATGCCCGGCCCCGTCGGATTGAGCAGGTGCATGCAAATGCAGCGGAACTCTGTCTGGGTGCCGACAGTGGCCTTCGGGTGCAGCGACTGCGGGGATCGTATCGGTGGCGGTATAGCACTTCCACAAGCTCGGCCCTATTCACGCGTCAACTCACCTGGATAAAGGCCAGATCGTCGGGAGTGAGGCTGTGCGGATGGGTGCAGGGCAGGTGCAGCACTCCGGTGGTGGCCCACGTACGCGGAATCGCCTGGGGGAGATAAGCGAGAGAGTGATTAGGTTGAGGATCAGTTGGAGAGGACTTTGCATATTCTACCGGCGGCAGGAAGAGACTCGGATGCAGTGGCGGAGTGCTTAGGATTGCGCTGGTATAGGCGGCAAACTGCATCTGTGACATTTCCTCAATGGGACCGTGGATCAGGGGCGCCATCATTTCGTTGGCGCGCACCAGGAGGTTCCGCAGGGTTCCCAAGTACTCGGCACGTGACACGCCACATGGCCCCAGCGCCGGAGCCGTATCAGTTGGGAATGATTGACTGAAGCGAGGCGATCCGGGGATCGGATGATGCCACTGCTGCTGTTGTTGCTGTTGCTGTTGCTGTTGCTGTTGCTGTTGCTGTTGCTGCTGCTGTTGCTGTTGCTGTTGTTGCTGTTGCCGCTGTTGTTGCCGCTGCTGTTGCCGCTGCTGTTGTTGCCGCTGCTGCTGTTGCCGCTGCTGCTGTTGCTGTTGCCGCTGCTGATGTTGCCGCTGCTGCTGTTGCTGTTGCGTGGTCTCGGTAGCTTCGTCCTCGAGTAACCAGCTGGGAAGGCTGTAGGACGGACGCCGCCAATGCCTTTGTAGCACTGGCGGTGAAATAGGCGGCAGCGGCGGTGATGTTGGCGGCGTCGGTGTCCTTGCAATATCACCCGCCTGCCGATCCTCGCCATGGGCTTCTGTGTTCCCGTCTCTCCGGTGGCATCCATACGATGCATCGGATTGCATACCCAGACCGAAGCTGTTCTTGTTGCGTTCCGTATTGTCGCCGGAACGGCCGCCGCCATAGTGGGGATTGCGCAGGCAAAAGGGATCCTTGTCGGGGCCAATGTAGGGACCGGTGCCCGTCTCCAGAACCTCTCGTGCCACCGGCGACAGATTGGGCCACCAGCTGAGCGACGAGGTTGACGATGCCGACGAAGTGGGGGCCCGTGTCTTTCGCTGTGCCAGCAGGTGGGCGGCATAGGATCCACTGGGATAGAAGACGGGAGCGTCGGGCGACATCTTGTTGCTGCTGTTGCTGTTGTGGGTGGTCATTTCGGCGCTGGAGTCGCGTGCCTTCACAGTCTCTTGGGATTCGGTTGACAGATCACCCGGTAGATCATCCGGTTCCTCCTCTCTGGACAACTCGTCTCCCTGCTCACTGCCAGGCTCCTCCTGACTGGTTCCATTTTCTGGGTCAGGATCCGTCATGCTGGTGTACGAAAGGGGTTCTAATTAGTGAAAATATTCGAGAAGGACATCTTCTACGATGCTTCAAGGACTATTTATCGATTCAAAACGAAGATACTCCTTGGTGCTGTGCAAAAATAAATTGTATATCGCTTTAGCTGCGATTCGATACAAGTGCTATTTGCCTCCGTGGACCCTTCTAGCCGGGGATCAGGCCCCTGCCCTCCAAGGGACTCTACAGACGTGCTTTGCATGGCAAGACAATGTCCTGGGCTGGCCCAGGATATCCACAGCAACACCCCGGCGGTGTCGGGTGCTGGGCAAACATTTTTGCAATTATTTCAAATATTTTTCAACACGGCTTTGAAACGGCGACGTGCCGACGAAGGACCAAAAGCGAAACCCTTTTGTTCTATCCATCTTGCGCCGAAAAAATATTTTCCACATTTTATTTTGCGCATATATTTTTTTTTGTTTCGCCTTGGCGCGAACGCGACGGCGAAGATAAACTTTAAATAAAACATGGCTTACAAAGGGGTACAAGGAGCAGGAGCAGGAGCAGGAGCAGGGGCTGGTTGCTGGTTGCTTCTGCTGCTGGTGGTGGTGGCCAGGACGACTCAACGTCGAACGGCGGCGCAGACCGCAATTCAAATAAAATCCTTTAGGGCTTTTGACTTTTAACTCATCCGTTTAACGAGCGCTCATGTTCGTGAGGCAGCAAAATATGCAATCCTGGCCCAGGACAGCACCCCTGACACCTACACACACACACACACACACACATCCTCTTCCTTGATGTACCCGGCACGTCGTCGTCCGTGCGAGAGACGTGGAAATGGCAAGGAAAAGCGAAACAAAACGCGAAACAAGCAAATCGAAAAGCGGAGCAAAGAGTATGCGACGCGGTGTTTGCTCTACAAAATTCGCATAAAAATAAATGAGTGCTTAAAAATATATATAATACTTTTAAGCAGGACATTTCAGTTTACAAAAATCCTTGTAAAGTTATACCTAAACCATTTCGTTTTAGTCTAAAATAAGGCCCAAATTCCTGTGCCAATCACAGCCATTGGTACCCCTTTTCCCGCCTGGGATTTGCAATTTTTATTGGCTTTTTTTTTTGGCGGGCATATCGCAAGGATCTACTGCGATTGCCTGCGATTCGAGACGGCCGCACAGTAAGCCCAATCGATTGATGTGGCGCTGCTCCAAAACTGAACAATTGTCACTTGGAAAGTGGAAGTGGTGGCAGAGAGAAGGAGACTCTGCCGCCAGTGACATTTATTAACCGGCAAATACACTTGTCACAGCCACGCCCCCTTGGCCGCGCACGCCTCGTTAAATAAATTGAGCGTTTTGCGCAATTTATGCGCCTGATTTGACATTAATGTGGCCCGAACAGACACAGACACAGACACAGAGACGCACGCATAAATAACAGAGCCCACACGTATGTTTATTTACATCCCACAGACCACCGAGCTGCTCCTGGCCATGTCCTGCCGCCCCCCCGTGAGCATCTTTATCTGCTTTTCAGCTTCTTTTTATTTATGACAACATCTGTGCCGGTAAGAGAGCCGAGGCGTTAACACACACGCCGCACACACACATCATTAATCATTTTAACAGCCCGCAAAGCAGCAGCAACAACTCCTTCGACTTCCGCCGCTCCACACGTGTGTTGCGGGCTCGTCTAGTTTACCTCCCCCCCCTCAATCCCGTTAACCTGGCCCATTAAACGAGGCGGAACCTAAGCTTCTGCGAACCCGCTTGGCCCATTACCAGGGCTCGTAACTCACAGCTGGTAATCAACTTGGGAATTTCACCTTGTCGGTTAAACAAAGTTCTTAATAGTCTTGGGTGGCAGGGAGATCTTGGGGTTGAATGGTAACTATTTTTACAAGTTTTTAATATTAATTATTAACAAAAATGATGTACCTAATAGATAATAATCGTAGGGATTAGGCAACTGTCTTGAACTGTCTTGAAAATTAGACAAATAAAATATAGAAAATAGTAATACAAAAAATATATTAAAAAACAGGTAGCGTAAATAATGATTATTGGAAAAATTTTTATATATAACTGTTACCTGTGCCCTTGGCAATGGTAAGAGTATTTATAAAAAAACAGTTCCTTATAACTACCGATTCCAGATATATCTCCAAACTTCACAGAAGCTATGACTGAAACGTATTTCATAGCTTAGTTTATAATTAAGCAGCCAGCTAAATAAATAAATATCTCTCAACTTGAAGCAAATCTCAGTGTTGCCTCACCCCACTCAGTAGTCTCCAGGAAATGTGTCCTCCTTCCCTGCCTCCCCCAGGTGAATCCCAGTCCCATTTGCTAGTCTCAAATCAAATTCAAAGAGTTGGAAAACTCGCAAGACGCAGCTATAATTCACGTGTGCCGGCTAATAAATAACAGGGGAATGTGTGGTGCATCAAAGGAACGATATCCTGGCGCTTTGGAATCCATTAACCTGGTCGAAATAATCAGCTGTGAATATTTCATGTGAGCAGGGGAATCCCCCGGGCAGCACTGTGAGTAAGCCGGCAGCAGATCTGCCGGAGAATGGCCACGGATTACGATAAGGAGCCGGCAAATAGAAACGAATGTCGAAGGCTAATCAAAATAAATGCCCAGAGGGGGAAGGGAGCCCCCGGTTTGGACTGGACTGGCCTGGCCTGTGACAAATGCCGAGCTTAACAAGCAGAAAAAAATAAAGAGAGGAAGGCTGGATGGGGGATGGGGGATTCCGGGATTTTTGACCAGGCCATAAATTCATTTTGCGTCGCTGCACATGCAAATGGCCGAGTGTCCTAATGAGCCACTCGGAATGGGCAGTGCCAGCCAGGGCAGGCGCACAATGAGTCCTTGAAGATTAATTAATCTCCTGGTGCCACATGCGGCCGCCGTCGAGGATAACGCTCATGCTGCGTGTGCGTTAGTGTTTGTTTGTGTGTGTGTGTGTTTGTGTTTGTGTGTGGTTGACCATTGTCCTGCGTCCTTTTGACTTTGGCAGGGCTGCAGGCCATTCAAAAACTAGAAAAGGAACTTGGGTTTTCATTTTAATATTCAAAAATTTCCTGGTAAAAGTTTATTTCAATTTATAAAATCTATTTGCAAAATAGATTTCCTTATATTTTGTATAAAACAAAATATAACTAAAACTAAATTTGAATAAAAATAATAATTCATTAATTTTTTCCATTATAGCCAGCTTTAAATTTTGAATTAAACCAGTTAGTTGTCATAATCCCAGGTTTTAACCAAGTCAGAAGGCCAGCTTGCAACCCTGGCGTTGGGCTAATGACACAAAACGCCAAAAAGGATGCGAACCCGGCACACCAAATCGATGCCGGGAGGGGGAGGGAGTGGGTTAACTGCCCTGGGCTTATCTTCTGCTTTTGAAGAAATAATTAATGACCTCGTTTTTGCCACTGTGCCACACGGAGCAGACATGGTGGACAGGGGCAACAGGCCATTAAAAATCGTTTATTTCGATTTGATTTAATCCAAAATAGATTGCCTGTGTCCCCTGGCATGTTTTCCGCTACCGCCTCGCATCCTTGCCAATTTATGCACTCAATTTGCAGGCACAAGGACTCGACAGGACTGGACTGGACTGGACTGGACTGGCCTGGCTGCACATTTATAAATTTCATTGGTTAATCCTTATTTTCGCATTAAGCGCGAGTCACCACTTTACCCCACTTCACTCCCAGGAGCACTCCCATTGCAGGAATGCAAGGACGCAGGACCGCAGCAACCGCTATGCAAATGCGACGCATTCTCCTGTTGCACCAACGATGGCAATTAAACTAATCGCACGCAGGGCTTAAAACGCGATTTGCGGCGTCGATTGCCAATTGCGGAAATGCCATGGACCACAGGCCACGGGGCCCAAGCCCTTTTGGCGATTTTCCGATTTTGCGATTTGCCGCAAAATTTATTTAAGCGACAGCCAGAAAGCCCCACGTCCCACAAATCCCCGCCAGATGTCATTTAAACTGTTTACATTTAGAGCGCGGCTGGCTGTTTAGCGGTTGCCTCAGCCACTAGCCCCTAATGCAAATGTTTAGTTACGGTTTCCCCTAGGCCAGCCAGACAGACAGACACACGGACGCAGACAGGACGACGCAGGATTCGCTGTTCAATTTTCACTTACCTGAAGCCGATTCGCAGGTCCACCGATTCGTTCAAGTATCAAAAATCCACCAGTTCTCTAGTCACTTTGAAAAATTCGTAAAAAAAAATCACTCGCTGTCTACTTCTAAGGATAAGCGGCCCAGCTTAGTCTTCACTTCGAAAACGTTGGAAAAAAACTGTCGGAAAAAGGCCAGGTAAATTTTGTAACGGAAAAAAAAACTCGAAAAGGTAATTAAATTTTGTAACGCAAAAAAGTACGCACTATTATTGAGGTTTTTTTTTTCACCTTTTCCGATGTGAACACAAGCTTAGCTGTAAACAAACTGATTTTTACCCGATCCAAGCTCTGACAAGTGGGCCAAAGGGAAACCCCAGGTCCTACTTGGATCACAACGGAAAATACAATAGTTTTAGAAAAATAATATAAAAATGTAGGGAAAGTTTCAAGTTTCACTTGAGAGTGGCTCTATATGTCTTCCCCCCAGCTAAAAGATTGATGATGTCCGCTTGGAATTCCCCGGATGCTCTTTAGCGCCAGGAGCTCGGAACTCGTCACTCGCCATTCGCCATTTGCTACTCGCAGCTGGAAAAGAATCCCTCAAGAAGGCATCAGCTTAATTGCCCACGTGACGACACGGGGTTCCTGGGCCTCGGGATCAGTGGCCGCTTGTGGCTAGCCCGATTTGATTTCTCGCAAATTTCATTAGGCCAGATAAATGGCTGGCGATTAGCAAGCTGTCTTTGGGATTTGCCTGCCGCCCCCCAGTTTCCGGCCTTCCTGCGTTCAGCTCTCGATATTTATGCTAAAATTCGACATGGCCGCCGGAAAAGCGGAACAGGAAATCACACGCACTTCATTTCGAGGAGCTCTGCCAAGGAGTCTCTTGAATTATAAATACATGAGGTAAATTTGTTGTATATGAAATAACATTTAATGATTATGATTTTGTTTAAAATTTAAAAAGAAACCTATTTATATTTTTT